>VOQJ01021451.1:0-11434 GCA_015052665.1 Apistogramma diplotaenia | reverse complement strand
GGGTGGTGGCATATGAAGCATCGAGAATTTAACCGTTTTGTTTTTTTTTTAAACAATTGGATGGAGAGCTTTGAGGCTTCAGCAGGCAAAACTACCTACTGCACTTATTTAAACAAACATGAAGAAGAATGGCAGGGCCAAGCCCCCAATTATGCTGTGCCCCCATCTAGGGGAAACCAGAGCGCAGCACACTTGCTCCCAGTGCTACTGTGCGATTTTGCAGTCCAGACAGATTTGTTTATCTTTTGAAGTAGAACAACATCAGGGTGGACACAACTGAAATAACCGAAAAAGAACCCCAAAAGACAATGCAGACATTTTACCTGCCTCTTTAATCTAAACAGGAGAAATGGTATTAAAAGAAATAAGGTGCCCACCCTACATCTACAAGGACTTTATAGACACAAATCACTTTTTTACACAGCACGACATCCTCTGGTATGAATACAAAGCTTAATTCGAGGCAGAGCCAAGCCAGTTTCATTTCCCAATTTAAATTTGCGGCCCCCCAGTCTCCAACCAATATCTGCCACCTAGACCTTACATAATTGAAAAACCAAAAATTGAAAAATAAAAATCTGTAGTTTCAGAATATGACCATTTGCAGTGAAATACAAGGTTTAAATGATTTGCAAATCACTGCATTCTGTTTTTGTTTACATTTTACTTCTATCTTATTATCTCTCTCACTCTCTCTCTATATATAACTTTTGAGTGGTACTTTGTTTACACTGGATGAGTTTACACTTAGCCACAAGCTTTTTATTATTGTGTTTGGCAACACTCTTATTTCAGAAGCAGACTCCATCAGGTTTGCAGCTGGAGCTGGGGTCCACGAGTTATGAGCTAACATGCAAATGCCGAAAAATTAAACAAAGGGTGATGGGCTGATAGTATACTATCATCCTCGCACTATCAGGCAGAAATACTGGCCAACTATGCCTACACCCCATTTTCAGCCAGCTGAAGTGTTTCAACACCCCCCCCCCAAGGGTTCTTTTTTTCTCCACAGAGTCAGACTTGCATTTGCAGTGTTTTATCAAAAGGTTTTTTATGATGATGATGATATGTATATGGAGTATATTTATATATACAGTATACAGTACAGTACATATACAGTACCAGTAAAAGTTTGGACACTGAGTGGCACTGTACATATTGTAGACTAGTGTCCATGTATATGCCCAAAATTGCATTTGTAGTAGCTGCAACCTTTTGTTTATTGGAAGCATTTTTCTTTTAATGAAGTGCTCTTCTGTGTCATGAAAATGGTAGCCAGTGACTTCAGTGGATATTCACATTGACAGTGAGAAAATCAAATAGGTAAAACGTAGTTTAAAAAACGGTTGGAATCTCTATTTGTACACCAACAGTCAGCAAAGGATAAAAATCAGACTGTGCCTTGGTTTTGGATACTAAATATTACATTGTTTTCAATGGGGAGCTTTATTAGGACACCCACACATTAATCATAGCTGCAGATCCTGAATAATGGCAGATACTGATCCACAGATATCTTTTCCAGTTTTCCACCAGATGATAAAAATACACTGGCACTTCAAGTCAATGTATAGTTTCTGATACAACTACTGGATCTTGACTCAAAATATTCTTTAGATCAGGGGTGTCAAACTCATTTTGCACTGTGGGCCACATGCAGCTCACGTCAGTCTTCAGTGGGTCAGACCAGAGGAACCTCCTTTCTGTCTGTACACAAGTTCAACTACATATTGAATCCCAGAGATATCTGAATATAAGAAAAAAGCTGTATGTAATGTTTTAATACGGCAGAGTCATCTGTCAGCACCACTGTTTGAGCTTAAATTGTAAGAAATGAATAGACCGTCCTATAAAAATAAAAACAAAAACAGAAAATGGCCCTTTTTAATTTAGTTTTACTGTGAAGCCATCATAAAAAATAAATTCAATAGTAGTGACAAAAAAAGGGATTCCATCATCCAGCGGGCCGGATCAGAGTCTTTGAGGGGCCGGTTGTGGCCCCCGGGCCTTATGTTTGACACCTCTGCTTTAGATAAAGTCTGCCCCGGTGAATACTCTTTTGACAATGAACGAAGAATAGAGTGAGGACGTGAATATAAGCTATGTGGAGATCTGTGTGTGTGTGTGTGTGTTTGTGCTGAGGACCAACAAAATAAGCCTTTTTCTTGTCAGATCAGAAAAGTACATCATTAAATTTAGGTGTTGTGTTAAACGTTAGCAAGAGGCAGTGTTATACTGTCACAAGTATTGAGTGTGGCATCCACATAGATCCAAAATGAAGCCCAGAGGAACACACTTCTAAACCAAAGTGTATACTGTAGCACTGAGCTAGTTAATTAAAAGGGAACAGAGATTGCTTAGTGTGTCTGTGGTGCACTGTAGAAGTTTGTTGCATCGGGGTTCTACACACAGATATATAGAGTTCAGAGTTCAGATGAAGAGTGATATGGACAGATAGAAAGAGATGGGACTAGGACAGAAAGGGCTCATTGGGAGAAAATGTCAAGAGAGCTCTGGCTTCCCTCTTTCTGAGAGACGTTGATCATAGAGTGTGTGGCTGTTGTGGGATCAAAGGCTTTGTCAGTCAAAGCCCCTTGACTCTGTCTCTGCAGAGCCGACTACAGGTACTCAGTGAGACATAGACATGGAATAATTCATGACCGGAGAAGCCAACTCTCAGATGCTCTCCATGCCCGGAATGAGAGAGCGCGTTCGGGGTCACGGGTCTCAGAGCCTCCCGTTATCAGCCCCCAGGCATTCAGTTGAGAACAGCTGCTATGTTTGGCTTCTGTTCCTCTTCTGTATTATCAGTTAAAACACACATAACAGTGCAGTTTGGCTCCAACACATTGGTGCTGTGAAGAGTTGGTGTGGCACAAATAGCATGTTTTGCATGCATATGGGTGGGCAGGTGGGTGGATACTTGGCATGAGATGTTTGTTTTTCCTGATGTGTGTTTAAAAAAATTATTTTAGGGTTTTTTTCCCTGCGGTTGAAATAATGTTCTAGTAAAAGTAAAAGAAATGCTTTCTGCTCAAGTCAGTACCTGCATGTTTTATTACAAAAGGCTGATGAAAAAACACAGATTTTGGTAAAATCTTTGTATTTTCACATAAATGTTACCTGCTCTTCAAACACCTGCGTGGATAAGTTTAGCTGATGTGTAGTATGGAGTTATAGGTCATGTACATTTTGGCATTTCTCAAATTTTACACACATTTTGCAGTTACACAGAAAAACTGATGAAAAAACAGTTTTGGTTTTTGGTCACATTTACTTGCCCTAGTGAAACATGAGTTGTTTCCTTGCCTGTGCATAAAGCTCTATTAATTAAAACAGAAGGGTGTCCATTCTGTTACGCTTATGAGAAGGATGACTGAGAGATGCAGCTAAAGAAATCAACGGTGACAAAACCAAATCAGTCATTTCTGTGGCGTCTCAGATGAGACAAAAACTGAGCTGTTTGGGCAGAAATCCAGACATTATGTCAGGTATATTCAGGGGTTAAAGTTGGCTTTGACAAATGGGGGGAGCCTAATTTCTGTTGTAACGGGGCAGCGGGGGGAAATGACTCACTTACAAATAAGTAATGTGAGCTCCAGCAGATTTTCTCTCTGGTTCACTGCTCTTTGTGCAGCTATCCAGCTGTATTCTGCAATATATTTTCAGATGTTAGGTGAACCTTTCCAAACCCAAAGCACTATAAAGCTAATAGATACATAAACCTTGCTAAAAGCAAAGTGTTTGTACAAATGATTCTCATTGCTACTTGTGCACTTGTGCTTAAATATTTTGTCTATAATGCAGTGAAAATAATGAAGGTACAGTAGCCCAAGTTTAAGCTTTTATTATTTTCATGGTTGTTTTGGAGTGCCAACCCGAAATCTGGCAGAATATATATATAGCCTGAACAGAATGTACTGTAGAGATCCACATTATGATAAATAAAATACAACATGAATTAGGACATTACGTGTCAGTCTATCAAATGTCCTTTGCTAAACACTCTTTACCATTGAAATCTCATCTTTCTTTCCTCTGTCAGTCTTTCTTTCCTGTTTTACCTTCATTTCACAGTGAAGTTATCAGACGCTGAAATGTGTTTCTCTCACCTGAAAACACAGCTTTTGTGCCTTTAGCCAGCAGAGCGTGAATCTAACTGCACAGGAAAAGTTTGCATTTCGTGGTATTTGTGGAGCTGCAAAAACAACACAACAAAAAAGCTTCCTCCTCTTATGCTTGCTAGCCTTGTGTGAGCTGCAGTACCACAATTGCAAACTACATTTGCATGCATGAACACACGACAGACAAAAAAAAAGGTGTGGTGGGCAAGCAGGACAACATGGTGGCTTAACTGCCTAATTGTCATCAGCTGAAAGCACTGCCAATTCAGTGCAGTACATGAAAACTGAAGTCATTAGATACTATGTTGTATTATTGTGTCTCTAACATTGTTGGGTCTTTGCCTTACAATATAAAGTACCTTTACGTGACTATTGCTGTGAATTAATGCTATATTAATAAAATAGTTTAAACTGTATATCAAATTGAACTACTCATAAACTGAATGTGCTTGAACTTTCTTCTAATTGGTTACAGCCTCTGTTAAATGCTGGGTTGCACCAAAAGTTAAATTGGGTAATAATGACATTACACTGATTGGAGAAAGTAGCAGCTTGGGATTTAAATACCAGAATGACGATGGAGGTATGGTTTTAGAACATTGCAAGAACATTCAGTGAAAACCTGATTTCATTTGCTAACCCAAAGAAAGAAAGTAATGACTTTGTGAATGGTGAGGCTTCCCTTTTGCCGAACCCTGTCAGCTTCTGGTGAGGGATTATAGGATTATGCAGCGATTTGCATCACACCACGGGGACACTGGCCACCTTTCTGTATATTATTTCATCTTAGTTTGGAAAGGAAAGTCCAATGTCAACCCATTGCAATGTTTCTTTATCACTATACCATTGTTTTACATAATAAATTGCAGAGTATTGGGATTCAGAGAGGGCCAGGGTACATATGTAATATAGACAGCAAGTGAGGAAAACAGAGCAAGGTGACAGAATAGGAACAATACGGGGAAACTGTAACATTAATTAAGTGGCCTCAAGGGTGCATTTGAATCAGCACTTTACATTTTGATGCAATGTGAGACAATGTGAAAGCCACTGTATTAATGAGTTTAGTTATGTGTGGGTGGACGCCATTCGCCCTGACTCTGCGACACGCTTGGCTGGAATTCCCCTCGTACTTGCAAATTGATAGCAGGGCAAGCAAAGGTGAATCGGGGTCGCAACTACTCAGTGTTACTACATGCTGTGGAGACCGGCAATGTAATAATCAACTTTATTTACATAATGTGTCCTCAATGAACATAATCGTATGGATTTATATGGGTTCATTAAACAGTTCAGGTTCTGAAGTCGATACTAATATTTAGGGGGATTTGACCTGCTGAGGTATTGGACTTGTTGGGGTGATATTTAAATTCTGTTTCCCATGCTTGGTGAGTTTTTGAACAACAGTGCTCATTAAGTGAATATCAGGAAATATCCTGAAGTATTGCATAAGGATGAATTTGGGTGAAAGGCTTACTTTAGGCAATCAGTGTTGGATTTAAGCTTGAATTGTAGCTTTTGCCACGTGTAAATTCTTTTAAAAGCATGTTGGACAGCAAAGAAAAAGGTGGTTCATTGTTCCCTTCGAAAGCTATTGGAAAGCTCACTTAATGAAAACTGAGGTCCAATTCTTATAAGGATGCTACTCTGCTGACTCCTTATTCTCTTTGGCTCATGCATTTGGATGCCTTGCAATAAAAGCTGCGTGTGAGTCATCACCAAGTCTCCCCAGAGAAGAAATTTTGTGGAGAAGTTTATGAGGACGCCAGTCATAAAGATTTAAGATGGAGCTTTTAAGGCTTTTTTGCAACATAAGCACATGTATTGAATTGGATGGGGGGATTATTGAGTGCTGTATCAATATGGCTTGTACGTGATGGCCTTCCTCACTTCCTATCTACCTTGCTCTCTTGCTTTTTGTCTTCCTGTCTACTGTAGCGTGCCACATTGATAATCGCTCTTTTTTCATTCACTCAACAGGACGGCAGGGCTCGCTAGGAAGAACTGGTGGTATAGTTTCGCATTAGCCGGTCTATCCCTTGTGGATGATGTGAACATTTTATGGCACAACACCATGAGAGAATACACACAAGGGATATAACATTTGATTGGCCTGTTGCTCAGTCGAGGTCACACAATGAATATTCATGACCGATTCTGACCAAAGGAACGTAATGTAATGGATTCAAATTCATTTTGTTTCCCCTGAAATATTTATATCATATTGCTAAATTTCCATGAGGGCGGGCTCTGGACATTCTGGTGGGAAAGAAACAAAGTGCTGATACGATCTGGCTCGTGCCACCTTTAGAACTTTGGTGTCATTCAAGAATTTAAAAACTTCTAAAAGCTTTTTTTAAAAATGTGTCCAGCTGTCTGCAAATGAAAATTCATTCATGGCAGATGACTGCTCCTCCCCGAGCCTGGTTCTGCTGGAGGTTTCTTCCTGTTAAAAGGGAGTTTTTCCTTTCCACTGTTGCCAAGTGCTTGCTCATAGGGGGTCGTTTTGATTGTTGGGTTTACTCTGTAATTATTGTAGGGTCTTTACCTTACAATAAAAAGCGCCTTGAGGCGACTGTTTGTTGTGATTTGGTGCTGTATAAATAAAATTGAATTGAATTTGTGTTGCACTCTGTGCACTGTGGTAATGGTGTATTTTGGGTTGGAAATGTGTGGTTACTATTAAGTAATTTTGGCTGACCAAGACTATAGCGCTTTTTAAAATGCGATTGAGTATAATGAAAACAGGATTTGACAGTTTTGGTTGAATGTCTAAGGTGATTATTTATAAATTGGATTCTATGGAATGACAAAGACAGGTTAAAACACTGATCTCCTGAGAGTTCATTGTAGAGATATGTTACTGTGTGCTGAGTGTTTGAATTTCTTCCAGGATGTCACAATCAGGCCTTGCAGGACTGAAGAGTCTAGTCATCCGATCAGAGGAGAGAACATAAATCAGCAGGTTTCTGCTCAGTCATTTGCAGTCTGGCTTTATCCATAGATTTGATCCCCATCTGACTTGAGGACTCAAGTTACAGCTTATGTTCCAGGAGCTTAAGGTGATGGTAAGCTCCCATTCCTGCACCCACTATCACTACGTGTTTTCATTGCACAGCATGGCTAATTCTTAGAGCTTTTATTCTGTCCTTCACAACATTCCTAAGTGATGCTTTTCACAGAAGGGGTTTGTTAATCAGTTTGCCAGCATTACTGTTAATGAAATTTACAACAGGTGCATTAGAAAGGCAACATTGAGCCAAACCCCAAAATAGGAAAGGCCTCTGAGATTTTTTCTCCTATTTTTCCACTGGATTCAAGGAGAATGGCAGTTACTCTAGGAGAGCTGGACATTGTTGTCACAGTGATACCAGAGTTCAAGATGAGCACCCCCTGGTCTTTAAACAGTAACTGAGGAATGTTGAAACAATAAAATAAAAAAAGCATTGTAGGAGTGATCAGCTATGGTGCACATAGAGAGCAGAGGTCATACAGGGGTCAGAAGGTTTCATTGACACAGACATGAGCTCTGGAATAGGATGGCATGGTGGTGGAGTGGTTAGCGCTGATGTGGGTTTCCTCTGGGCATTCTGCTTTGTTCTCACAGTCCAAAGACATGCATGCTGGTTAATGTGTGTCTAAACTGGCTGTGGATGTGAGGGAGATAAAATGCTTGAATTGTATAGAATAAAGAAAATATTGTTAAAACATGACTTGTGGTCAAAAGTGCTTTCAGTGATTAATAAGACTAGAAAAGTACTGTATAAATGTGCATTATTTTTGCACAGGAAATGTAATGATTGAATCTTAAAAAAACAACTTGGAATCGATTTATACCGAGCTAGAGATTAAACTCAGTGATAAATGACATTAAAACAGAGATGCTAAGAGGTGTTAGAGGGATCATGAGATTTGTGTTAAAAAATTATGAAAGATGTGGAAGTCCCACATAAGTTCCTTGCTGCTGTTTTGAAGATACAGACTAGTTTGCAATAAGCATTTTTCTCTGCTAATGTTGAATTAATATTGACAACTACAGACACAGCAGTGAGTACGGTGTTCTAATGGTTATATCTATCTATCTATCTATCTATCTATCTATCTATCTATCTATCTATCTATCTATCTATCTATCTATCTATCTATCTATCTATCTATCTATCTATCTATCTATCTGATCCATACATTTTTGCTTAAATTTATAATAATTTCTACTTTCTAATCAATAAAAACATCAAAGAATAAATGGATCTGTAACGTAACCAATCAGCTAAAGATGTAAGTAACATCAGTAACAGGAGCATATGTTTGTGTAGATTCTCAGTCATCCAGGTTATGGTATTCTCAACAGCTCAAAAAAAAAAAAAAACTCGAGTGGACTTCTTTTCATTTCCTGTCCATCTTCACTGACTCGATGACTGACTTTTTAGGATGCCACTGTTCATATTTTGGGCCGAGAACAAAGGTGGTTTGAAAGAGAGTTTATAAGAGGCCATCTACGTCTACTGTGACCATCAGTGAACAGAGATGGTGGCTTATGACACCAGCTGTCAGCTTCCTATAATACAGTCTAGAGATCCCTTCCAGGTGCCTCAAACCCCACTCACACCTTACTTCATTTGACCTATTGAGGTCAACCCCCACTAGGGTTTAAATACCTGAGACTCTCCACCTTTTGGTTTTAGAACTAAAAAAGCTTCTTGGATAACAGGTGAAATGTCTTCAAAAAGTTTAACTTTAAATGTGGAGGAGCAGCAGCGGTACTCTGAGCCCCTCCCAAATGCCGGCACTCTTCACCCTATCTCTAAGGGAGAGGCCAGCCACCCTTTGAAGGAAGCTCATTTTGGCTGCTTTTATTCGCAACCTCATTCTTTCGGTCACTGCCCAGAGCTCATGACCATAGGTGAGGGTAGGGACGTAGATCAACCGGTAAATTGACAGCTTCACTTTCACACTCTGACCGGTGCAGCGTCGGATCTCTCATTCCCTTCTCCCATCACTCATCAATAAGGCCCTTCAATACTTCAATTCCTCCACCTGGGGCAGCAACTTGTTCCTGACCCAGAGTGGGCACTCCACCCTTTTCCTTTCGAGGACCATGGTCTCCGACTTAGAGGTGCTGATTCTCATGCCTGCCGCTTAACATTTGGCTGCGAACTGTTTCACTGCAAGCTGGAGGCCACCACTTGATGAAACTAACAGGACCACATCATCTGCAAAGAGCAGAGATGAGATTCTGAGGCCAGAAGCCTCCAAATCCTGTCCATAAAAAATATGAACAGAATCGGTGACAAACTGCAACCCTGCCGAATCCAACACCCACAGGAAACAAGTCTGACTTATTGTTGGTAATGTGGCCAAAGCTCTCGCTGCGGTTATACAGGGACTGAATGGTGATTACCTTTTTAAGAGGAGCAATGTGAGATACAGGACTGGTCAATAGAATAGAATAGAATAGAATAGAATAGAATAGAATAGAATAGAATAGCCTTTATTGTCATTATACAGCTGTACAATGAAATTGGAGGGCCACTCCCATTCAGTGCATAGGCTAAGATACAGAGTGAAATAAAAGGTTACAAGATATGTACATTTAAAATAGTGGTGGTAATATGGGTATACACATATGGATTGATATTCAGATATTGCACGTTACAGAAGTGATAGATATTGCCCAGTGTAAATAATGCTGCAGTTAGTGTGTGTGAGAGTTCAGGGTGGTTATTGCTGTGGGAAAGAGAGGATAAACTATTAAACTAATATTTAAGAATGACACTTAGGTCAAATAGCAATAGCAAATAGCTGTGTCTTTGTGTAAATTGGTTTTTGCATGTTCATGTAAAGGTGACCCCTAGAAACTTTCATTGTAGTTGTAATAACTTTTGGGAGAAGGCTCCCTTTCTAAAAACAAGGTTTTTAGAACCTTGTTTTGGGCACATACATATATCAGGATAAGACCTCTTAAGAGGTGCCTTTAAGTGTACACTGATTGGTCTAGAGTGTTCGTTTATTGGTGCAGCATCATCAACTGCCATATTGCACAAAGAGAAACTTTTTTTTAAAAAACTAAACCACATCCCAGATGTTTGCTATAACCATTAGTTGAAGAAAATCGTGCCATTCTCTGCAAATCTTTTGTGCAGTCAGATATTATAATACTGTGCTGCAATTAAGCGTTGAAAACGAGGTGAAAAAGACTTAATTATGATCCTTACACACCCCTGCGCCATTAAAATCAAACAGCAATCCTTTGTTGTCGGTCGAGTACAAGTTGTTGTTTTTTTTATATATAATTTTCTGGAATGTGACCAGAAACCAGAAGGTATAGAAGGAAACAAGACTTGTTAGTCAAGGACATCAGAGTGTGTTGTGTGCATAATCCAGTTGTGCAAAGAAGGTACATAAAGAGCCTGCAGTTAATGACAGTCCTGTGGATTTTCACTGCACTTAATCAGTTTCTGACTGCTCCCCACTAAGCACTCCTCATGAAACAGTCTTGTAAGGCAGAGGTTAAAAATGCTTAGTAATGCTTAGCCATGAAAACAAATGTAAAATATTAAAATGTACATTGTGGTGACTGTACAGTATCCTGTCACTGACATACATATTGTTCTTGACACCGATTTAAGAATAGAGCTGTCCTTGGCTAGTGAAATCGAGTTATAACTGTGAGGCACAGATATCAAAGGTTAATGAAACATTTGCACAGGCATTGACCCTGATGTCTATGGGTAATGTTCTGCACACTCAAAAATGCATATTGTTAGTTTTCATATGCATCATTCTTCGGAGCAGACAAGCTATACATATCTTTATGGAGCTTTATAGCCTCTAGTCAAGGCACTTTACCTTGTTAAAAGATCCTCTTTAATAATTGATCAAGTCCTTCAGCTTCAAAGGCAGCAATCAGTCGACTGAGCAACTCTCTCACCCCCAATTCCTGAGGAAGTTGCTGCTTCCATGAAATCGTGTTTCCCTCCTTCCCTAATGATTTCTTCTCCGTGCTTCTTAACAAACATTTCAAGACTAAGAAGTCAAACGGTAATTATGGGGAAATGGGATGTCTCCCCTCATATTATCCTTGATCATCTGATTTCAAAGGAATAGCGGTTACACTGTGTCTTTTTTTTCTTTTTCATTAATGAAAGCTGATTTGCACACAACCTTCAAAGACAAATTGAGGTAAGTTAGTGATGACTGTCTGTTATTCTTGAAAGGTCACCTGTGAGTTACTCGCAATGAGGAAAAGAAAATATTAGTGGTGGTTTGTTAAGGGGGAGGCACTGAAGGACTGTCAGCTCTTGCTCTGT
>VOQJ01021450.1:7506-21766 GCA_015052665.1 Apistogramma diplotaenia | reverse complement strand
TCCTCTCGTCCCTGGCTGAGATATAATTGATCTAAAGTTTCATATATATCAGCAGAAAAAGAGATCCTGTAACAGCTTCTGTTCTAGCATCTCTGACTCTCAATCATTTGTAGAGTTGATCACGGAGTAACTTTAAAGGCCCAACAAGGTGGCAGCCCTTTTTGAAAAGCACATTTTATTAATGTCACATTGTGTCCAGCGGTGGTGTTTCTTTGCTTTAGACCCCAGGCATTTGAGTTTACATAGGTATACGTTATGGCCATGTTTGCAGTGAGAACAAACTTTAAGTATTTGTGATTCCAAAACTGTTCAAGCCCAATTTTAAGCCCAAAATCCTATTGTGTTATGGAAAGCTTCAGTTTACTGCAGCATGGTTTTCTTTCCTTGGGTCTAAGACACAAAAAAGGAGTTGAAGAGGATCTTGTCTCACATTTGGCTCCTCTTACAGAATGATAACCACACACACACACACACTCACATACACAAACACACATACACACACGCGCACCACAAGCAGAGTTAGAACAATATACTGACAGCAAGACTGTGTCCTCTGTGTGTGTGCAGCGCAGTAAGTGTGTGTCGGAGGTATTACTGCAGACATGCTTGGGAGGTTTTCATCTGCTGAAGTCTGTTCCCTAAATCCTGCAGAGAGATAGAGGAGGGGAGAAAACAAGAAGGTGAAGCGGAGAAACCCGACGATAGAGAAAGCGAAGAAGAGAGTGCTGGAGAGAGGTGTTTTTAGTGGAATTAGATTGTTCCTGAGTGTGAGTCAGGCTCTCCGCTTCAGCCTAATGGTGATGGATGGTCCACCACTTTGAAACAATGGGACACACACAGATGTACAGCACAGTGAGACATACACACACTTACAATGCATACTTTCCAAAACCTGCGAGCTTTAGCGCTGGGTTTATGTTGCTTGATGAGGTTCTTAGCATTGGTTATATTTTCAGACTCTCAATACAAATGAGTTAAATTAAAAAGTGAATGTGAATATGATGAAATCCATTTAAAGGAAATCTTTTGAAAGGGCAGTCGAATGATAGACCTTTTGCACCATAGTGATATATTTACCATCAATATGTCATCAAAAGCCATATTTTTGAAAGAAAAAGAGGGGAAAATCGAATTGTTGAATACAGTGCCATGACTAATCAAAATAACCTGTTTTTTTTCTCAAGAACCACATACATTTATATAGCGAGAGCAAATGCAGGAGTAAAATATTAAAAATACAAACCTCACAACACTGAACAAAGAATTCAAATCTCTAAACTCATATTCCATTTCCTGTCTCTAAACCTCACCGTAGTTAGCATTAGGCACAGATCAGATGCCAATGTTGCATCACCGAAAGCTAACCTGAATACCAATGGACTGGCTGCAGACTTAGAAATCTGTTGTGTGATACATAAATGTCTGCACTTTGTTTTCTTGTTGTAACCATCAGCATTAATCAATAGTTGAGTCACAAAGAGTCAGGATACATATCAGAATATCTGGGAACTGCATATAAATAGTACAATACTTAAGACAATGTGCTGTTTTAAAACAAAGACAGCTTACATATTAATAAATTTACCAATGATTTTTGTATTTTCTAACCATTTGCCATTTCCGGAAATGTTCAAAAGCTTCTGTTGAAAACAAACAATAGAGCTAGGTAAATTAGTCAACAGTTAAAAGCATGAAATGTGCAAAAAAAATATTCATATACTATTTTGTAATATCAGCCTGTCTGCAGAAGAATAAAGTGGCCTTCTGGATGTGTTAGTGTGTATCAGAGTGAATGAGATAAAATAAAAAGCGTCGAGCAGCTTTTCAGTATTACTCACAATATACTATGTGTCATATAGTGTTGATGGGGAGCAATGTTTCCAAGCCTGGTTGATAAAGAACATTTGATTGATGCTCCACTGAAATCACAAGATTTCCACATTACATGACAAAAAGGAGACCGAAACAAAGAGCTTGCCTCTGCTGCCACAGAGAATGGTGGTTACGGTATTCGATTACAAAACTATAAAATCATATGTTTCATACTGCAGGGAAATGTAAACAGATGTCTGCAAGCTGTAACATCCCATCCCCTTTCATGCAGATCATGATGTTCACTGTATGTAAGTTCAAGATACAAAAAATATATTAAGGTATCATCAAAGTGGTGGTTTTTAGATGGGACAAATTTTTGTTTTTTTTGGTTTTTTTCATTTTTGCATAATTAATATTCTGCTCACGCAAAATGTGATACTCGTTCTATCCCTTCTCCGTCGATAATTGCACATAATGATATGCCACACTTTGATTCATTCCAATTTCTTTCACATACCCAATGTTTAGTGAAAATGTAAACTTCAAAGGGAATTTTGATATTTCTTAGAGGTCCGTTCCTAAGGAATTAATAATTCTTCCACTCCCCGAGGCAAGCATACCTTTTGATAAAGCATCCGTGAGTAAAGTGACTTGGGTCATATCTCATTGCTGTCTGCAGTGGAGATTAAAACACCTTTTAATGTAAGCATTTCTTGGTACAAGACATAAGAAGGCTACTTATAGTGCGTTACATCACAGCCCTTAGACACTGTTCACTCATTGGCAAGATGGAAAATAATGCAGAGGAAGGTTTACTAAAATGAAAAGATTATTTCTAAAGGCAAAAGATATGTCTGTTTGGGCATCTCCCCATCATTTCACATGCATATGTTAAATTTATACAAAGTAATGTTTACTTTTTAATCAAGCCTAAATGGTTATTTTGTTGCAGACACTCGGCTTAATGGACAGAAAAGACTGTTCCAGTGAAGGATCTTTTCCAGTACAAAATGTACCAAAAAAAAATCTGTTAAGTTTGAAAGTTTTTGTGTTATTTCAACTTTTGAGCTTGAGTATTCTTAATGATGGAAATGCCTCAGTGATGAATTAAAACAACAAAAGCCCTGATAAGCTTTGAAAGTATTTTGAGAATGTCCCAGTATGATGGTAGAAGCTGTGTCGGTAAGGCTGTGTTTTCAGTCCTTCAGTCAGTTAGAGCATGAAAGTCACTTCTTCAATCACTGGCATTGATCAAGAAGCTGTCGTAGCACTGGAGTGAGTATCGGAGCACAAGTGCTGGAAATCTCAGAGAAAGAAGCTAAAAATGTGGTCACTTTATGGTATGACAAAGAAACGGGTGACCATAATCGGATTCGTGCCACTACTGTGGGAGTGGGAGGTTTAAATTACTAGAAGCACTTTTCTTATAGCTGGCCCTGTGTGGTTTTTGAATTAATATTGATTTATTCAATTTTCTTTGGAGGGATCTTTGTAAATAGAGCAATTGAGTTTTTTCAGTTACATGGAGGCTTGTGAATATCTAAACACTCATATGGTGTCTTGGTGCTGGAATATTAACAGTTACATTGATTCTCATCCAGAAAAGTATATCAAATAATTACAAAAGTTGTCTCAATTCTACATGTGATTACATTTGAAAATTAGATTTACTTTGTAGAGCTTCACAACCACTAGCACATTATATCCTTATTTTTATAATGTTGTTTGAGACAGCAGAGCTTTTCCCTGCATACTGTACCTGCTGTGTACATACCCTCTAAGTGTGCGTGTATGTGTGCGTCAATTCTCCTTCCAAAGAATAAAGATGACTGTGGATCAATGTCACACCTTCCACAGATGCTAGCGGTGGCTGACGTCCTATCTGACACAGTGTTTCTACCTGGCAGTGGATTCAAGCGCTGTCCTGGCTTCTGTAGACTGTGGCTCATATTCCTATTTTCTTATCTTTTTGCCATTGCCCAAATTGCCTGTTCTGCTACTTTGAAACTACCTCATACAATATAAAGTTTATGTTTCACAGATCACCATAAAACAACTTTCTCTGCTCTGTCTCCAGGTAATGTAATCTGCTATTTCTAAGCAGATGATTTTTATCTCATGTCCACCCTTACAACCCTGTAAAGAAGGCTTTAATCCACGAAGGCCTCAAGCAGGCCATCCGAGATTTAAAGTAGACCTGTCTTGTTGCTACAGTAGCCTGTCTAAATAAAGGCAAAGCGGTAATACACCCTCCAGCTAAGCACAGTCTCTTAAGAGGTTGTCATGTTCAGTGCACATTGATTGCTAATTTTATGTCTTCCTCTTATTTGCAGTTTTCCTCTTTTGGCTTCGTGTGTGCTGTTTGTCTCCTGATCGCTTGTTTATTGATCTTACCTGACCGTTGGGTCTGCTAAATAGATGCTCATTCTGTCGCTCACAGAATGGGATGCATGTGATGTATTGCACACACACACACACACACACACAAAGATCCAGAAACAGATGATATGCACGGTGGTCTTTCTGTGAGTCATTTTGCCAGGGGCTATGAAACGTGCCACCTGCATGCATGTGTGTTTGTGTTTGTGCAGTTGTGTGTGTGTGTGTGTGTGTGTGTAAATGTGTGCGCCCCATGCAAATGTATGTCTGATGATTAATTCCTGTCATTCATTCCCCGTATTCCCCAAACCCATTCTCTGCTTCTTGCTCTTTATCTCCCTCTCCGTCTCTCTCTCTTTCATATTCATTTGCTCTCATCAGTGCTTCAGATTCTCCCTGACATTTTTCCCATAATCCTTCAGTACCAGGAAGTTAAGCCCTGCAGGGGCCACACTGACATTTAGGAACTGCTCGCTAAGCAGTATAGCCGAAATGAGGGGCCTTCGCATAGGGAGAGACGCTGTACATTAATGCACAGAGATACAGTTGAAGATACATATACAGCCGTTTTCCCACATTCGTGCAGAAACCCTCCCCAGTGCGTGTGCACACGCAACATAAAAACACGAGCAGAAAAACGTCATTATCCATTCATTTGTTCAGCTGATATCCGCCTAACCATCGCAGCAGCTGTAGGGTCTACTGTAACTTCTTCCCTCATGGAAACCCTTAATATCTTAGTGTTCATATTCACTTTATGTATTTCCTCAACTTTTGTCAAACTCATCACACACCTACTGGTATTTTTATGTCAAGAGCGAAAAATTTAAAAAATTGCAGATAAATACAAGTCAAAAATCCTTCCTCAATTATAAACATTGCCAATTCTCCCATTAACATAATCTTCTGATTCATCTCTAGACCGCCCTAAGTGCTTAGCAGCTTGTTTTTTTTTTCCCAGACCAGTCAATCAAAGCCGAGCACTCGTGCATGTAAAATTGTTTATACAATGAGAATTGACTCCTCCAATTTCTAGTACTTCTGAAGCAGGCTTTATTGAGTTGGATTTTCCTGTGCACCCTGCTCTTGTTCTCTGAAACCTTTGTACCCCCTCTCTTTTTGTGAGTCTATGCATTCATCCATCCCTCCAAAATCCCCTCAGCTTTTTAGTTTTACCCTTAAAGCCTTATTAGAGCTCCTCCTGTGTGTATACACATTCAGCTGTCTGTCTCTCATGTTCTCTATCTTGTCTCCTCCCTTCTCTCATCCCTCGCTATCTCCCCTGTATCCTCGCACCCCACACCCCCAAAAGCAGCCTCTGGCCATGAAAAGTTTTACAGATGTGAGTTGGCAGACCTTGTGTGGTTGGCTTTCTGTGTGCGCGTGTGTGTGTGTGTGTTGGCAGACCTTGAGACCTGTCAGTGTCTCACTGTGTCAAACAAGGGTGCTGGCATCCTGCCAACCCCTCCTCCCCCATCTTTCTCTCTCTCACACACTAACTTTGAGACAGTTGAGAAATCCCTGTATAGAAACCTAAACTGGGCACAGATCAAAATATTGCAAAGTAGTTGCTAACTACCCTGCAGACACTATTCTTCCAGACAGGCAGAGTTGGCCCTAAAAAGCAATTTTGCTGCCTGGCACTTGATTGGATGCGCCATGCATATCTGCCATATCTGCCTGGAATACATGCCAATCCACCACCAAGTTAACTCGCTGGCCATATTCTGCATTTTAGCCTGTTTAAATAGTTGCTGCTTTCTAATTTGGCCCGAAAGGTAAATTTGAGTCGGTGGCACTTCCTGTAACCACCGTATGAGTCACAGCTGTGGAGCCAACTTAAAACTAAAGCACTCAAAATGCTCAGACCAAAGCGCGTGTTGTGGAGGGTTGGTGTCGGAAAACCTTTCCACCCACACCTGCAGGCTTTTTCTGACTTGCTGAGCTCGCTTGCATTTTAATTCGCGTGTTCAGTGACACATTTACTTACTCACAGTTTGCCTGTGATTCCCCAGGGTGCAGCAGTAGGTATGGTAGTATTCACAGAGAATGCCTTCTGTCAACTGCTATATAGATAAATATAAAAGTAGAAAAATAAAACAGGAGAAAATTCAACATAATCATCAAACTATTGAATATATCGTATGAGTCAGAGATTATTCTACAGTAACATCCTTCAGATTTGACTTAGTCTGTTTGATAAATGTATTTCTGCACCCTGTGTTATATAAAAAACAGTACATCAGATACTATAGAGAAAAATAGTAAAGTACATTAAATTGACTGGTGATATTGTAGAGCTCCGTGTCTACACACTGCTGAGTAATCGCACAACAAAAACCGTTGCTGCCTGTGAAGCATTCATACACGCCTGGTATTAGATATGCATCCTCCTCCTTCCTCTGATGTTACAGCATCTTCTGCTACATTAAAACTGAACTATTTTTGAGGCGCAGAAACATGTGGGGCTGTGCTCCAAACATTTGGGTGAAGAACCAAATGCCCACAACATCCTAACCCACGTCAAGCCTGCTGCCTGTCACAGGGGGGGAAAGCAATATCTTAAGAAAGAACAGAACAGTGCATTAAAACTGTGATCTAAATGACATCACATCATTTAATTGTTTTCTAATTATATGATATTTTTTTAAAAGAATAAAACAGATCAAGCAGGTGTTTCACATGGCCATGCAAAGCTCTGCTCTAAATGCCAAGCGAGCAAAGCCTCAGGTGGTAACCGAAATGTGCTTTCACAGCTGTTCTAGTGCGGCTTTATTAATTTTTGATATGTGGCCCGCACCTCACTGCCACAAAGAGAGGCATATTTCAAACATTATTAACCTTTCCCCTGTTTGGTGTGTTTCCAGAATTATCTGTCATGTATTTTGGGCTCGCATGTCTGTGCATTTTTCTGGGGAAATAACACTGGTGTGCCTCTTCAGTTTGTCCGATTGTGGATTATTTTTTTTTGTGTTATTGCATCAAAATCAATGATTATGTTTCTGTCCATGTTAATCAGTTACAGCATTACATACGTACGCACCAGCAAAACCCTTTGTTCAGCTCTTCTTTAAATATGTCATATATGGTAGAAGTCAAATTCTTCATAACACCCACTCACGCAAACTTTTAACATCATGTGACACTTTGACAGTGATGTGACCTTCCAATATGACACAGACAGTTGCCACAGGAAAAATACATTAAAATCATTATGTCCCTTTTACATCAATTTCACCTTCTGCTGCTGTGTGCATTTTGTTCTTCCTCCTTTCTCTCGAACATCTCTTTTCTCAACCCTTTCTTTGTGTCACTCGGTTTATCTGAGTCTGCCTCTTTTTTCTTTTTTCATGATCTGGCTGCAAGGAGAGCAGATGGCAGCGGTCCACAACTTAGTTAAGTGGCTGACTTTAATGAAAATGGGCGTACACAGAGAAAGAAAGAAACACAGAGAAAGAGGGCGATTAAAAGAGTAAACAAGATGAAAGCCAAAAGTCCGGAGCAGGGAATTTAATTCTCAACCTCACCCGCTATATTTTAGATAAGGCTCATTGGATACAGATACCTGAGCAACAAGATGCATAAAACGCTAGTAACATGTATGACTTTTAGTGATAAAAGAAAAGCACTCTTTGTTTTGTAACACATGAATATGCCAGCATGAAGAAAGTGGAATGCTAAGGTGTTTCAACCAAGCAATAGTCAGTCCCCAGAGACCACGTTAAAATGCCCAACTTTACAGCATTAGAGATCGTGTTTACGGCCTGGTACGGAAACCGTTTCAGCCTCTGTGGATAGTTTCCCTCTTAATAATTGTATGTTGGATGGTGTTTCCATTATATAACTTACTTGGAGTTAAGGGCACACTTGAGTGATGGGTGTCCAGACACACACAACTATAGCCAGTAGGTGTCTGCTAGAATTCCCATCCACTAATTGGAGTCCGAGAACTGGACCCCCCCTCCCCCCCCCACCCCCCACCACCATGGTTACACACCATGTGTAGAACATTTTTAATGGCGTTATCTTGGAAAAAAAAAAGAGTGGCTTCCTGTGTGGCACGGCACATCCAATTAATCTAGTTTATTAGCCGTAATTATAAGATAAGATAACATGAGATATGATTCATTTAAGCCAAAATTGGGAAATGCCTTAAGTTAAACATCTTACAGTACTGTACTAATGTCTGTCTGTCTGCCCACCTGCCTGCCCGTCTCTCTGTCCATGAACTCCTCTAACAAGTTCAGGAGTGCAGCAAAGCTGAATGAAGACTAAAAATATATATGTTGGACAACAGAATACAATCGTGCTATGTTGAGCTGCCCCCCCAATTTCGTAATATTTTGCTTTCAAGCGAATTCCTTCATTTTTTTAAAAGTGCTCTCGAACAACAGTTCTTCAGACTTTTTGAAGCTCTTCCAATCTTTTCTTTTCTCTTCCTTCATTGTCTTTTTTTCTCCACTTATCTTCAACCCCGTGATCAGAACCTGACTATTTTCAGATGAAGGTTTGTTCAAAAAAAACCCACTGAGCTATGAATCATTCAAGCATAAAAAATGCACCAAACTGAAGGGATGAACCAGCGTTGTGTTTATACTGAACACACAACTTAGTTCGATGAGATAATCTGAGATGAGATGAGATGAGATTGAAGCCCATTAATTCTTGGGTCTTGGGATTGGGGTTTTACGTTTTTAAACTTTTAAATTATGTTTAGCTAGATACTTAGTATGCCTAATGTATACATTTTTTAAAAATCTTTGAGCATTTCCTTGGTATTTTGACCTGTGTTGCAATGGTAGTCCCGTTGCATCATAGCACAGTGGTCCTGGGTTTGAATCTATCATCTGGCTGAGGCCTTCCTGTGTGGCGTTTGGATGTTCTCCCAGTATCTGAATGGGTTCTCTCCGGGTACTCTGGCTTCCTCCCACACTCCACAGACATGCAAATAGTGGAGTCAGGAGTGCCCATAGTTGTGAATGGTTGTCTTTCACTCTGTTTTAACCTTGCGACAAAATGGCAACCTGTCCATTGAGTACCCTGCCTTTAGCCCGATGGCAGCTGGGATGGGACGAAAATGATCTTCGATTAAATAAATACAAATGTTATTAAAAAGTACTTGACTGTAAGAGTGTTATGTAAGATTTGGTTAAAATACTCCACAAATGTATGTAGACAAAGAGCCCCTGATATAAAACATAACTTAACATGATTTAAATGTTAACCAATAAGAAGCCTTCTACCAAGTACTGTATAAATTCAACAACCCAAATACACACACACGCACACACCCATGCAAAAAAAAGAAGAAAAAATAGACACACACAGATATTTACATAATACAAATCCTAATGTGCAGACAATAAGGGAACTGGAATAGATGAGGAAAAAATGTGACTATGATGGAAATACAATCTCCTTATCTCCTCATTTCCTCTGCCTTCCAGCTTTTTACTATCAATTTCCTGTTTTCAGGCTGTTTCCGCTTTGTCTCACATCTCAACTCCCTTTTCCCTTCATTTTCTTCCTATTAATCTGTTTTTCTCTCATCTTTTTAACCCACCAGCCTAACTTCTGTTGTCTTCTCAGCATTTTTTGTTCTACTGTATACAAAAGTTTAGTGATATCTGTATCTAAATTGCATGTTGGAAAATGAGAGACTTGAGCTACTGTAACTCTGTCTCCACTTTGAGCACAGGTGAAAGGGTGGGGGAGTGTTGGGAACTAGAAAAGCTTGTCTTGTGTTTCTTTGCCATCAGCAAGCATGATACAAGGATGAAGATGCTATGGCCCGCTCAATCAGGATAAGGAAGAGAACATGTCCAACTGATAAAAATATGTTTCTTTTGAAACCAAATCTGTTTTCTATGACCACTTCAATATTCACACAGACCCAGAGACTCTTTGGTGAACCCTTGGCAGCCCATTTTCACTAGGGAAAATATCTATTCCCCAGCCTATTGGCAAGTGGTTGCCAGAGGTTGCTGGCTGTCTGTGAAATCACAAGCCCAGAGACTGGTCACTGTTCCCCTGGCAAGCACAGGCCTCATGGGGAAAAAAAAATGTATTCCCTGACGGGTGGTTGCTCACGACTGCTTTTGGTGCTGCTTCCCCTGACGACAGAACAATAACCTCCAGCAACAACTCACTCGGTTGGATGGGGGGGGTCAGAGACCAGTCTCTAGGTGTGTGCGACTGAGGCCTTACACTTTGAGAAGCTTTCACGAGATCTTTATTTGAAACAACCTCGCACCTTGTTTTGGAAATGTTTTGCAAATCATCTAAAGGCTTTTTCTTTCGCTATGAGCACATCTTCCCAAACACATCATTTCAGGCTTGTTCGTGCTGCAGAAAAACAATTCCAACCTAATCTCCTAAATGATAAATTAAGTCGCTACATTCTGTTTTCACTTTGAAATGACTGTACATTTGAAACATCATGAGCTAAAACCTAATGTAAAATGCAGTAATAAAAAGATAATGTTACCAAACTGACATTTGTTCCTGTTTACTGTCAGTTTCATTGTGTTTATGTGACAGGAACAGATAAAACATTGGCTACATAAAGGGGAGGTTGTGAGTTAGATATGGATTCAGAATATCTCTGAACACCATCCCAGTTGGCAATAGCTTCTGCTGATGTTTTCCGCCTTGGGAGGACGGTTTGTTGGTAGTTGGCAGACCCCGCACCTGCTGGGCTCTTTGGCATAGCACGTCAAGTAAGTGACTGAAGGTCCTTTACGAGACTGATAGCATGTCATGGAGAGGGGTGGAGGTCATTGGCCATTATATCACAGAGTTTCGCTAACATCCTTTCCTCTAGCAGTGTCAGTAAGCTCAGGCTCAGAGCTACTGAAGCTTTCTGCAGACCTCATGTGTCCCCTGAGTTGATGTTGCCAGCCCTGCATTAGACAATGGCACAAAAAAAGGCACCGGCTGCAGCAATGTGATAGAAAATACATAACAATATCATGTATAAGTTAAGACAAAAAAGTCTCTGCTGCTTTAATCTCTTTGGGTTATAAATGCAGCTCTCTTTCATTCTCACCTTTAATTTTAACCTTATGCTTTTTTTTATATTTTATTTTGTTCATTTTAGTCAGGTTTGCACAAAATCTCTAAGACAAGTATACACAGTCTCCAGTGAAATTGCTCTCAGCTGGGGGAAGGTTTTTCCAAAGATGTCAATATGAAGACAGGGGAAATCCAGAAATCTTATTTTAAGTCACTCCCCTTTCATGCCAGTCACAATATATGTGCTCTATTTCAAACTCTAATATTAGTTTTATTACCTTATGTGCATAAGTCCTTTCTAAGAAATGAAGCAGAAGAAACTTGGTGGATGACCCTGATGTCCTTGATGACTCCAGTGGGTAGATACAGTAACAAATATCTGACTAGAGTTTCACTTTTCTTTTATTAGAAGCAGATTTAAAGTTAAAATAAAAACACAATAGTATATGTAGTTGTATGTATATTGTATAACGTATAATGTACAGTATGATGGTATCATTTAATGGACTTAAAGGAGAGATTGGATTTTATGGACATAGTCCCGGTACATTTTGTTTGCCCCTCCTAAGACCTTTACTTCCTTTTTTAATGTAACTGGCTGGCCCCCAGTCCTGGATGGTGAGGGTTAAGCCAAGCTGACCACAGCAAGACCATAAGATGGCTTATTGGGGCACCCAATTGGAAGAGGCCAAGGCTCTGCTTCCCAATTGAAACGAAATTCAGACCAGACCTTGTGCTGTAGTTGGCCTCAATCCATCTTGTGCACATCACTGAGCTTAAAGAGCTCTCGGAGTAGAGCTTATATGGGGGGGGTGGGGGTGAGGTAAGATGACGTATCCACTGCATTTTAATGCATTTTCTTTGTTCATATGTTTATTACATATATGGACAAAAGAAAAATGTATCCATTCAAAAGACATCAGACAGGTATTTTATGGATTGACCTTTTAGGTTTAACTGAACTGGCCTGCCACTTCCTTCTTCTGTGCTCATAGATATGAGACTTACACTCACTGTCCTTAACCAATAGCAGAAGAGAGCAGTGAATATCATGGACTAAAAATGTGAACTGGAGGCTTCATACTTTGCATTAGTAATAATGAAAAGACCTAAATATGCTCATTAATAAATGATGAATGCATGTTTCAGTGAGTCCTGTATTTTTTTCCTGGTTTGCATCAAATTCTACTCATAACATTCATAACATAATTTGAGCATAACATTATTCAACTAAATAATAGTTGCTATTATTTAATTAAATAACCTAACTGAATTACACATTTAACTCACAGGAGGATAAATGGATGACTACATGTTCAGATGACTGTAGGTGAATAAAAGGTAGAAGGAAGGTAGAACAACCATTTGAAGAATGGATTTAAGGAGGGTGTGCTGAGGAGGAATACCTGAAAGAACACAGGTACAAAATCGCATAACAGTCGCAAATGTTTTTTTGTTTTTTTTTAAAAAGGTGAAATCTGCTTGCTGAAAGAGGATAAAATAGATAACACAATAAAAAAACAAGCAAGCAATTGTCTGAAATATGAAATCAGTGTTTAAATGGCGAAAAAAAAGCAGAGCCAAATTTGACATTTCATTAAACTTCTTCACTTCATTTACTTTCTGTATTACTTTCCCATTTTTAATTTAGATTTATCTGCAAATTAAAACATTAAATTAAAAACAAAATATCAGCTGTGTGTGTTTTTCTCTTATTCCGCATGATCTTTGAAACATTTCCTTTTCCCATCATCTGCCAGGATTCAAAACGAGTGATTTTGAACACTGTGTCCCTGCGTGCTCCTTTCTTTACAACATCTTGTCTTACAGCATAAAGTGCTTCCTGTTATAATAACGAGTCTCGTTGACGTTCAGCTGTAGTGGAACAGGATATCCTGGCTTTATTGTGCAAGCACAGTCTTATTACCTCCATGTACATGTCATTCTCTTTGTAAACACGGTCGCTCAAAATGTCAAACTCTGATCAAACTTTGTAGGGGTGTAGAGGGGGGTCATGTTAATAAACCATCCATATTTGGCTTGCATCCACTGAGGGCTTCAAGACCAGCTTGATGATTTATTGGTCAAAAACAGGACTTATAACTTAGAAACTCTGATTTTACACGTGTGGTGTGTATTGTCAAAATATAGAAATAGTTAGAAATATACTGTAGTACAATATTATATAAGAAGATCAGGTTATTTGTGTCGTTATTTTCAAATCATTACTCACTCCTACATAGTGTTTGTGTAATCAAAGTGATCTTCTGTCATGCTGCCCTCATCTGATTTCTCCTGCACTGCAAACATCCTTATGTACATTTAAAAAGAACAAAGAAAACAAATATAATATGAAATACAGCAGAATTCCCTTAAAAGGAAAGTAATTTTAGTGTTTTATTTTTTTTGTCATGTACATTTTGTAAAGCTTGTGCAACACTTTAGTCAGCCGAGTCTGTTTTAAATGTTCTATAAAAATCTATTTTGACTTGACTTGACTCCTTGTTTCGCACCTTGGCATCTCTTCCCCACATCTGTATCTCCTTGATATTAGCTCCTCAGGAAGCCTCCTCTGCTTTCTCCTCTTTTTCTTTCATGCCTACTATGTGAAGGCAGGATGGGGGAGATGATAAGAAAGAAAGTACACCCTCTGTCAGTTCTCTGGTTTAAGTATCAGACTATAATATCACAATTATCTTAGCTGGTCTTGAAATCAGGTAAAAAGAAACTCAAACGAACATCAATAAATGACATATTATGCCATAATAAGGAGAAATTATTCCACCCTTACTCGTTCCATAGAATTAAGAAAGAATCAAGAGGGCACTGCTAATCAAATGCACTTACCTGAGCATCAGTAAGTATCATCAACTAGTATGCCCACTTCTGTCAAGCAGTTTTGGCAGTTTGCTGGTCTGGAGCACAATGCCAAGGAGGAACGACCTCAGGAGTGATCTTACAGAAGCAATTGGTGCTGCTCATCATTCCACAGTGAGAGACTTCCCAAGTTCAAAATATTTAAGACAGTTGCCACTCTTCCCAGGTTTTCACA
>VOQJ01021447.1:7636-18636 GCA_015052665.1 Apistogramma diplotaenia | reverse complement strand
GGGGGGGGGTGGGGGGGGGGCGTGGGCGGCGGCGCGCCTGGCTGGGGGTGGGGGGGCAGTGGGGGGTGCTTCGGTGTTTGTTTGTTTGGTTGGGGGGGGGGGGGGGGGGGGGGGGGGGGGGGGGTGTGCTGCCCCTTCCACCTGATAAGAAATAGCGTTCGGTGGCACCTTCCATGCTGACCAGCGGCGCCGCAAAGCTCGGATGCATTATTCAGACACACAAACATATGCACTTATAGGAAGCCCACACACACATACAAGTCTTTGTTGACTGGTGAGATCTCATCTCCCTCTGATCTGTGAAGAAAGTGTTGTCCCCACCCACGGACCAGACGGTAAACAAAAATCACAAAGTGCTGCGATGTCTAACAACAACAAACAGATGCCACATCTGAGACACCAGACAACCATCTACAGATTATCCACAGTGTTTGTTTTTGATCACATCTCATTATCAGTTATCGTTGATGTCACCATTAACAAGGGATGCATGGTGGAGGAGGAAGAGGGTGAAAATAATAAATACTGGAGGAGTGGACAGAGATTTTAAGGAAGGAGACAGATTTAAAAAAGAAAAGTTTGTGAGCTGATAATGAACTGAATCAGCTTTGTTGTCTGGTGTGAGCTTACTAGCTTACTAATTAAAGGCAGAGCTCAGCCTAAAACAGTCAGTAAGCATTTGACCATTCCATGCACATTTTTGAACTATGCCATTGTTTTAAAATGTTGCATTGTTTTTTTTTTTCATATATAGTCGGTTAAAATATTATGTGTAAGCTACTGTATACAAAAGTTAACATTTTTCAGAGAGTGAGCACCAAGTAAGAAAGTGAGTAAGTGTCCTGTTACTGACCAGTGAGCAAAACTGTGTTTCAGCAGACTTCACATGAGAATGTCCAGCATGTGAGGGGTTTCATTCTTTCTGTTTGTTTCTTTGTTTATTTGGTTGGTTGTTTTTTAATCTGATTTAAAATGACTGAAGCAATGTGGGGTCATATTGACAGAGAGAGAGAGAGGCAGCCAACATCCAAAGATGAGCTTTAAATGTTCTTCAAGAAGCCTGGAGAGCTACTCCTGAAGAATACTTAAAGAAATTACAAGAAAGCGGCCTAAGAGAATTCAGACTGTGCTGAAGAATAAAGGTGGTCGTGCCAAATATAGACTTTAAAGCTCGTTAAAACTTTTCACACTGTATTTTTGCCTCATATACTGTGTTTCCATATGTGTTTGCAATTTAAGTAAACCGCTGCATCTATTTCCCATTTTCCTAAAAATAAAAAATTAAGAAATAAATGGTAACTTGAGACTTTTGCACAGTACTGTATTATTGCTTCTATCGATATCTTTATAGGGTAACTAGGAAATGTTTTCATTTTCAGCATGTACACAGCTTTCTTGCCATTGATGTAAACCCATGTTACCCATTTATTTGAGGCGGGATAAACCCTAGCCCGCATTCAGGCGTTTATTCCTTCTTGTGTTTAAAATTAAAATGCAGATTTTATGACTCGTTGTTCCATTTTAATTTAGTCTAAAACTAACACACATAGCAGATTTTTATTTTTCTGCAGTTACCAGATTCCCATTGTTTTTGTGAATTCCGGTGTTTTATTATTCTTCGTAACTTGTGTTGCAGGGCAGCTCCTGTGTACAAAGGCTTCATCTCTTTAATTTCCGAAGTGAAGTTCCAAACTTTGTAGTCCCGCCACTGGGGGAGCTCTTCTGTGAAGTGTTAGCTGTGTGCTGTGCACTTCTCAAAATGACCACGGGACGTCACTGTTTCCTCTTTTCCGGTGCTTCGCGTATTTATAGGGCAACATCTGCGGAGTCATGTGACGCATGTGAGGGAAGCAGCATGGCGGACATGCATGTGGAGCTTCAAAACAAATTTCAGCGTTTGTTCAGCTAACCCCGCCGCGACGAAACATCTATACCGCGAAGCCGGCTCGTCGGCCCCCGAATGGACATCAGAATGGACGAGGAGAACAAACTTCAGTTTCCGTCTCTGCCTGAAACCAAGGAAGATCTTCTGGTGAGAGCCTGTATTAGCCGACATGTCCACTGTGTTTGACCAGCTAATCTGAGCTAGCTTTCAGTCCCAGCCTTACTTTTTGACAGCGAAAATATGCTGCGGGTTATATGTGGAATATGTTTGGGAGCATGATATGTTAATGTGGATGTGTGGTTTAATGATTTATCGCTGAGTGAGTTTTTCGCTGTTTGTGCACTGAGTAAATTACTAGCATTAGCAAGCAATATGCACAAAGCAAAGTAGCGTTCACTTTTAATTGTTTTTTTTTTTTCGGTAGGAATGCCTAGAACAGCTTTAAACCTTTGTTTAAAATCCCCCCTCTCCCCTATTCTTTCTGCAGGACTGGGCCTATCCGATGAGACGAGAAATGCAGGTGTGTAAGGATAAGTTTGTAGTAGCAAGTTTAATCTTAAGTCTTTTTTTAGTTCGAATGCTGAATGTGGCTTTAAAGTTTGAAAAGCATATATTAGGATGCGGTTAATTGTTTTTAATTGTAGTTGGTGTTTCAACTTTAATACAGTTTTGTCTTGCGTGTGGCTGTAGTGCTACTACCTTTAATGCAGCGTGTAAAGTTGTGGTCACAGGTTTAAGTCCACTCACTTTGAGCATGAATGGGAAGTTGAGTCTGTCATGAACTGTCGTTTTCCTGGGTGGAATGATTGTACAGCATACATTTTTAATGGCAGGGTCAAAAGTGTCAAAGTATGTTTTACAGAAGTGTGAAATTGTATGCAAGAGTAATCCTGCTACAATTTTCCTGTGTACAACAATTAGTGTGTATAAAATGTGCATGTTTGTGCATTGTTTATTGCACCATTCACAAGCTGCAAGTTTATTGCTTCAACAGGATGGATATTGCACAAGTTAGTGAAATGAGGCATACCCTTTAGTGCTCACTTATTACAACAGCCCTGGGATTTGTGCTGTTTTTCAGTTTGTTTTTGGCATTTATTGTCTTGTACTGCCTCCATGAGGATAATGGGAGCAGGTGATGTGCCTCTAGAGTTCCCCTCAGGAGAGGAGAGCACAGCCAAAGATCTGTGCTGTGTGGATGACCCTCAGCTGGGAACTCACAGTGGTGCAGTATGCCGGTACACTTCCAACAGTGAACCTATAGGAGGACAAAAGCAGGTCCTCGGCTATAGTTTTTCAGGACCCTCAGGAAATGAAGTTGCTGCTGTGCCTTGTTGAGCTGTGCAGTGGTGTTCCAGATTAAATCATCGTTCAGGAACTTGATATCAGACCTTCTCCACTCAGTCCACCATTTCCTTAGATTTTTGTGGCGCTGAGGACCAGGTTTGGTTTATTGCAGCACCATCAGTTTTTCCACCTCACCCCTATATGCAGACTCACCTCCCATGTGATGAGCCTGACTTCATGATGGAGCTGCTTAGGTGAATGAGGGTGCAGGTGTATGTGGAGGCTATGCAGTAGGTGACTCGGCACACATGAAAGCAGAGCTGTGGCTATGGAATCTGACCTGTGAAACTGCTGAGGGTTGAATGTGGGTGGAAGTCCTTGAATGTGACTTCTGACCAATTTCTCAGCACACTTTATAATGACTGGAGTAAGAATCACTGGCTGGAAGTCATTTAGGCTGCTGATCTTTTTCTTTACTGCTGCCTAACAGAAAATTCTGCTATTGACTGTTTTGTTTATTGGATTGTATGACTGACGTCTGAATACACAGAACATGCTGGCAGTTTAACAACTTATTTATTGAACAAACTGGTCTCAGTATCATGTGGAAGAGCCATACACAACCACAACAGCTTGGCACCTCCTCCACATGCTGCTCATCAGCTTGGTCACACACTGCTGTGTGTGTGTGTGATTGAACCACCAATCATCCAGTCCAACAGACGACATCAAACGAGTGAGTAGCAGAATAAGCTGTTCAGCATTAGCAGAGCTTCTCCTCAAATCAGCAGTTGAAACCTGGACATAATTGGGTGTTCCAGCAGCGCAGTGGTCCCAAGCACACATCAGAGCTGGTTTTGGAATGGATGAAGCAGGCTAACATTAAGCTGCTGGAGTGGCCTTTCCAAAGCACCCATCTAAGCCCTTAAACTTTAAAAACTGAGTCCGTGCTGGGAAACGAACCAGTTTCAATGAACTCTACCAAATCTGTTAGTGGTCAGATTTTCAGCTAGAATTGTCAAAAGTTTAATGGCTACCAAAAGCATCCGGTCAAGCTGCAACTTTTAGCCAAATAGCGGGGCTGTATGTGTACACTTGAACCTGCTGGTATAATGCTGACCGTGTGGATAAAATTTGAACTTGTGCCCCCAGTTCGTGTGGTGGATTTCGTTTCGCTCTTAAAGCATTAAAGTATTCTGTACCATCTCTCCACCCTGGAAAAAGGGCCGTTAGTGGATGTAGACTTCTAACAGTAAAATGTGTCCTGATTTAAAAGCTTCTGCTACACTAAATTATTTTTTGTTCTATTCAGGAGATTTTACCTGGACTGTTTTTAGGTCCCTACTCTGCTGCGCTGAGAAGCAAGGTAGTTGCTGCAGGATTTCACTAACTGCTCTTGAATAAATTGAATGCATTCAGGCCTCATTGTGCTACTTTCTGTCTCCAGCTGCCAATTCTTGAGAGGCACGGCATAACACACATCGTGTGCGTCCGCCAAGACATTGAAGCCAATTTTATCAAACCTAACTTCTCTCATATGTTTAGGTAAGTAGGAGCTTCTGTGATCTGTGTGCAGCATTGGTATGTTTCTGACAGATTAATTCCATGATTTCTTACAGATACCTTGTGTTAGATATTGCTGACAATCCAGTGGAAAATATAATCCGCTTTTTTCCTATGGTGAGTCACAAAGTGGAGTTTTTATCCTCAAACATCTCTTTGGCTGAAAGGTGACATTTACAATGTAACTCAAACTACCCTTTTTTTTTTTTCCTACTTGCAGACTAAAGAATTCATTGATGGCTGCTTGGCGACAGAAGGTAAGGATGCATGCTGTTCCCATCTGCCTTAGTCAGCATGTAAAAAAGTGTTAACAGTCTCCTGTGCTCTTTCAGGAAAGGTACTGGTGCATGGTAACGCAGGGATATCAAGAAGGTGAGCCTGCTTATGTTATATTTCACCTTATTTATTTACTTAACTAAAGTAGTTCTCAGGCTTCTTGAAGGACATTCAAAGCTCTTCTTTGGACATTTCCTGCTTTTTCACTTTTCTGTCCAGACCTTGCTCTTGACTATCTTGAGAATTTTTTTTTTTAAAGCCACTTAACACTGACCCATGAATATTAAAAAAATGCGCAAATGACTCAAGGGATGAACCAGTGTTTTTACACACCTTAGCAGAGAACCAACTTTAAATTGGATCTTCAGGCACTTTACTAGCTGTTCCAGTTTAGTTGAATATACCAAAAAAGGCCAACATTACAGTGTTTGACATAAGATAACGTCCAATATGTGATCGCTGATGACCTGACCTGAGATGCATCTGATCCTGGTGTTGGTCAAGCTGTCGCTAAGGAAGGCTGCAGTCAGTATGCCAAATTAGACTCGAACTGGACTGAAAATCTGGACTGAATCCAAATTAGATTATTTTGGTTCAAATCGCCTGTGAATGGAGATCGGATGAGAGGTTCAATAGTGTCTACAGCTATCTGGAAAACACAGTGGCGGCTCTGTCAATGCAGCCAACACCCAAAGAAGAGCTTTGAATGTCCTGAAGACTGTAAAGAAATTAAAGACGGTTTGTTGAAGAATAAAGGTGATCATACCAAATATTGACATTTGAGCTTGTTAGTTGTACAGGTTCTGTTTTTCCCTTATATTCTGTTTGCATGTACAGTATGTTTCAATAGATCGCTGCAGCTGTTTCTCATTTTCTTATCAAAATATAAAATCACACTTCTCATAGCAGTATTCATCTTTGTGGGGTTGACTTCACAGAAACTTAATGCCTTTAAAAGTTCAGCCTGTCAATCTTTAAAGATTTTTTTTTTTGGACTACTGTGACTGTTTCACCCTGCACCTCACCCAGAGGTGCCTCCCCACTGAATTTGATAAGTGTCTTTTTTTTCCTGTTAATAGCAATAACATTCATGTGCAGACAGAATAACAGCAGAGGGAGGTGGCTTAAAGAGATTGCATTTATACCAAGTTAACTCTGTTCTTTCAGTGCTGCCTTAGTGATTGCATATCTTATGGAAACGTTCGGCATGAAATACAGGTATGTCCTCACAAACGTTTCTTACTACTTTAGCACATTACAACATTATCCTCACTAGTAGATGTCCGTGTGTTGTGAAATGCAGCGTAAGACTGTGTAGATATTTTAATGCAGATGCACAGAAGTTTGCAGTTGCTGGTAAAGTAACTATTGCAGTAACACACCCCCTCCCAAAAATAATTTTTTTGCTCCTGTAGGGAAGCATTCAGCCATGTGCAGGAGAGGAGGTTCTGCATCAACCCCAACATAGGCTTTGTTCATCAGCTACAGGTAAGAGCAGATCTTCTAGTGAAAACTGTCAGCATGGCCTTCATTTCAGTTAAATTGCAGCAAACTCGGTGTACCCCACTTGCTTTTGAAAAAGGTGGTGTGGGATTTTGACAGGTAGAGAAATACAGGATCACTACTCACTCAGTGAAATGGGCTGCTTTTTTTCCCTTTTGGCTGTGAGACTTTTCTTATCTATATAATCTGTCATACCTGTGGTTTTTACAGCTGGATTTCTTTTACCTGCTTTTATAGGAATATGAAGCAATCTATCTCGCCAAACTGACTATTAAAATGATGTCACCGGTGCAGTTGGGCCGGCCGTTCTCTCTACAAGCCGGGATGCCAGGTTTGTATCGGAGTCTTGGACACATGCAAATATCCTCATTTCTTTAAGACCCAATGTAGGTAAAGTGTTTGATTATAGCTTCAGCAGATTTTTTTTTATTAGAAAATAAGAGGCAGTTCCATTGTGATTTAATAACTCATAGCATTCATATCGAACAGAGCATTCAAAAACCTGTAGCTCAGACTGGCTCGTGATTTCCCTTTAGTCAGGTTTTATTAGTCCTGGGTCCTAATAATTTCACCTTGCACAAATGACTGTTCAGGGCTCCCTGAGTCTGGGAGGATGGGTGAGAGGTTAGGTTCTGAGTTGTGATCATTCGTTGTCTTTCCTCTAATAGGGAGCCGCAAACGCAGCCTGGAGGAAGATGAAGACTTTGGAGGAATGCAGGTCACAACGGCGCAGAATGGATGAGCTTTACTGGAAGTGTTTGCTGCGTGGCACAGTGCACTCTTTCCCTCTGTTTTTAATGGGATTAAAACTGTAAATATTTGAACTTTTTCTAAGGGGAGGGGATCAGGGCAGGAAGGTGACCGCTCATGTCTGAGACATTGAGTACTGATGGGGATCGGAACAATTAGATTATTTTTTTTCGAGCTGTATGCACTGATGGGAGATTTTTTTTTCTTTTTTGCAGTTTTATAGTATTTAAAGCATTTTGCATTAGCAGCGGGACAGTATTGCAATAATGCACTTTCGATACTTGAATTTGTGTAAACGACCAGGAGGGGGAAGTTGGCAAAAGGGAAAGTAGCAAAGCTCTCTCCCTGTGGAGGACTTAAGAGGAATTGCTACGCCTTTATTTTGGGAGTAATGCAGTTTTGGACTAATATCAGATTTAATGTGGGGATAGTGAGGAATGGAAAACTCACCGCTTAATAAAGTCATGAGTCTTGTTAATCTGTGTCTTATCTGCTTTGTATGAATTGCCACTAATTTGCTTTTAATTAAAAGTATATTTTCAAATTCATTGAAACAAGAAGCTGTTCAAAATCCTGTACCAATAGGCACTGCTGCACTTCACCTTCCAAACACTGTTTGGTAATCAAACTTATTGTAATTCTGATGACATCACAAATATGCCACAAAATCCACATTTGATATTTTTACTTTTCAATGAATAGACCTGAAATTTTTCTGACTTGATTTTTAACATTTGGGTCATTTCATACTAAATCCATTTGAACTGAACATTTTCATGACTAGCAGACGAGCTGACCTCATAGTTTTCCCAGCTGGCCTTGGCTGCCAGTGCATACAACCACACTCCCAAACTAATACCTATGATCCATTTGATATGTGTGTCTAAGACTTTAATGTTCTCTTACACACATCAATGGATGCATCAGAGGCAGCTCAGGGTTCAGCATATGAATACAAAGAACTTGATTGGTCCCAGAGGGAAGCTGAAAAGCCTGCTCACTGTGGGTGCAAATGATTTTCTGTATCTGTTGCAAAACAGTGAGGAGTCTTCCAGTACTGATCTTTTGTTCCATAAAGATGTTATAAAGCGGGTCAGAGTTGTGCCTCCAATGTCTCCCAGTGCGTCCATTATGGCTTCACTTGCAGAGCCAGCTTTCCTCGTCTGTCCCGTCTCCTTGTTTCTGATGCTGTCGCCACATAGAACAGCACACTTGCTGCCGCAGACTGAGAGCGTCTCCAGCATTTTCTGTTGCTTTTCTTCAGCGACTGCTCTTCCCCTTTTTGTAAAGTATTCAGGGGCCAGTCTAGTTTGATTTCTAGGTGTAAACTTAGATATTTCCATTTTGTTCCCACCTCTGTCCAACCTTTCACGGGTTGGACCGTAATCTTCAGAAATCTTGTTTCCTTTGTCTTAGAGGTGTTCAGGATGAGGCAGTTTTTGTGACTCCAGACACTGAAGTCTTTAATGAGGTCCCTATATTCAGTTTCCTGCCCATTCATAATACGCCACAATACCAGCGAGTGTTTCTGGATGTGACACGACTCAGAGTTGTATTTGAAGTTTGCTCTTTCCACATCAAGTGGCAGACATTTCTTTTTGCTGTGGCCAGGGTATTGATTCCACTCCACATGTCATGAATATTGCTGTGCTGTAGATTCCTTTCTATCTTTTTGTTTTCCACTTTAGCCATTTTCAGTCTCTTCTTCAGCTCATGTTGCACCTGTTGGAGCTGTTCTTTGTCACCGTCCCTGAAAAACGACCCTTTTCTGGTTGAGGATTGCCTTTATTGTCACTTGTTATCCAGGATTTTTTTATTGTGGAAATGGTGCAGTTTTTGTAGGTATGACTGTGTCTCTACAGACGTTATGTTGAGTCCAACTGTCTGTCAGCGTTCCCATCAGTTTCCAGCAGCACATTCCAATCTGTGGCTTCACAGAGCCTCGGTAGCATCAGGTGTCTATTTCCTGAGTGTGAGTTTAATTGCAGGTTGTCTTTGCACACAGGGTTTCTAACATGTCTGGAGAAAAACCAAGTTGCAGCCTGAACTGCCAAGCAGTGGTAAGACAGTAGCACTGTGAGGTGACAGTGCTACCCACTGTGCTGAGCTCCAAAAACAAGACTCCCAAATATTTTAAATGGCATCTTTAGTTAAAATGTGGATCTGCTTTTTGGTAGAAATATACATACAAGAAATAGTTTAAACCATAAAAGATTTTATTTGACTAAACATTTTGAAATAAATTACATTAAATACACCACCCTTTCCCCAGAATAAAAGTATAATTATAAAACTTAACTACAAAATCTTAAATAAGAATTTAGAAAAAATCTTTTTTACCCATCTCCCATTACAAAACCTTTAAATCCCAGTTGGCAACTGAAGCCAAAACCTAACTTTGCATTAACTTTCCAGTACCTCACAAAAAAAAATTTCCACACTTGTAGTGAATCTTTATAACAGTCTTTGTTATTCTTCATATCTTGTAGCAATTAAAACTTCATCATCCAGCTGTGCAACTGTCTGATATGGAGCTGAGTCCACACCAAGCGGGTTTAAAAAAAAAAAAAGTTAAACTCAAATCTTTTGTTCTAAACATCTTTAAATAAAATTTAAAAGAAAAACTTTCCTGACAGCCACCTGTCAGAGCCAACGAAATTACAATCTGCAATCAATTCTAAAAACATTTGGTTTTGAAGTTTCCTTCCATAGTTGCCTGCTGCTTGCAGATTATTTTAATTACATAGTTAGTATTAAAACTTCATTTGTCATCATCCTCTTTCACATAGCTATAATTATTTAAAGCTGCATGTCTGACCGTAAACAACAAAAAAAAAAAACTTTTACCTGTTCAACAATGTACAACCAATTTTTTTCTGGATGACTAGACGACCGGTCCACGCTGGTGAGGTAGCCATAGTTACCAGGGGACTGAGTTACAATGAGTTTCAACATACAGAAATGTTTATTCAAGTGCGCTGAAATCAGGATGTGTTCAGGGATGAATCAGCTGTGCCACAGCTGCAAACTCATCCACGGGAAGCTCACCCAGTTCTTAAGACATTCATTGCAAGTTCTGATATCACTGGGTGTGTGAAGATCCAGTCCATACTCCAAAAACAGTTTGTTCCTTTAAGCTTCTGTCAGTCAGTCAAAGAATCGACACTGCATGTAGGTCTCGTCTGAAGCAGCGTAGCCAAACTTCTGGTAAAACGCCACATTCTTAGGTGCACATTCAAGAGTGATTTTATAGCAATTCAGTTTTTTGCTGAGAAGAGTGAGAGTTGAGACTAACCTACAAGGACAAAGAAGAGAATGGAAAAATAACATTAAAACAGAAATCATGGATATGTTGAACATTATAATGTCTTAAATATTAAAGATAATCTAAAGGAAAGTGTTTATGTCTGGTTGGCACTGGCCTACTCACAGTTTGCCTAGCTGCTTCCCTCGGCACACATCGCTGACGACCACCTCCTCCACCCGGCCTCTCTGCAACAAAAAAAGTCCTCATTTTACACCTTTTCAGGATCAATAAAATATACATACATATACACATACATACACACTCATATATATATATATATATATATATATATATATATATATATAAACAATTAATTATTAGCCTTTTAACAACCAACAAGTAAATTGTAGGGAGAAAATACAGTTGTGTATTTAAATAGAATTGACTGTGGAGTGTACTCTACTTTAGCACAGGCGTGGATGAATTTGT
>VOQJ01021446.1:0-31719 GCA_015052665.1 Apistogramma diplotaenia | reverse complement strand
TATGCTTATTTAAGTCAAAAAAAAAGCTCTGAAAGATTGCCCCCCCCCCCCCCACACACACACAAAAAAGAAGAAGTGGGAAATAACAGTTTATTTACCATGCACCTGACACGTACTGTAGGTACAGCAGGCTCGCAGCTGCTAAATAAAACATGACAGAGACAGACTGAGTCAATGCTGAAACATATATTCATAAGTGTGATGCAGCTGCCGGAGCAGAATGAAAGAGCGCTGAGCTTGACTCATCGTACTCGTGACCCTTGCTTTGGATGCTTTCATTGATCTGCTGATTTCACACCACACCCAGTGGGGTCAGTGCACAGCTAAATTATTATGTTAGCCACACTGTACACACTGGATTGCCCAGTGCCTTTGACAAACCTGTGAAATTACACCTGGGCGGCACGTGTTCAACACCAGGACGAGGTGCTGCTGTTTGGTAAAGAGCTTCAAGCTAATGTAGTTTGGGAATTTAAACAAGAGCTGGTGGCTATTGGAAAGGTATTTATGTGAGATGAAAGAGCTACAGGACAATATTTATGGTATCTTCTGTCTCTCTTCCACAGCATGTCTTCTGTCCTGTCTCTCCCCCCTCAGCAGATGACTGCCCCTCCCTGAGCCTGGTTCTGCTGGAGGTTTCTTCCTGTTAAAAGGGAGTTTTTCTTTCCCACTGTTGCCAAGTGCTGCTCATGGGGGGTCGTTTTGACAGTTGGGTTTCACTGTAATGATTGTAGGGTCTTTGCTGTACAATGTGAAGCACCTCGAGGGTTTGGTATCTTGCCGAAGGGTACATCGGCATGCAGACTGGAGCAGTCAGGGATGGAACCACCAACCTTCATAACTCTAAGCATCTTTAGATGTCTGCTGTGTCTCTGTGAATTATGAAACAATATGTTTCTGCTCATTTTGACTATTTTCATTATATTTCTCTGCCAGTTTGTTGTCTCTCCCTGTATGTGCTGTAAGGAACTTTGAATCTTTTGAAAACTACTTGTAGCAGAATTTTTCTGACGATTATTGAAATATATTGTTTCTGGGAAAAAAGGCGACTGGACCTCTTCTACTTTGTTGAATATGTTTCTCGAAATATGTTATAATAAAAACTATGAAAAGAAACTAAGTGATGTTAATTTACCTTGTTTCATTATTTTGCTAATAGCTGCCTTTCCCAGCAACCACACAAAGACATGCCATGTTTGCTTTTATGCACTGGCTGCTGGGAAAAGTGACATTCACTGTCAGTGTTTTTCAGACAACTTGATAATAGTAATTATGTTTTCATCATTCAGCCTGTATGAGGAGTGAATACATGTATCTTTTTTTCACATTTTTACATTTTAATATTTTACATTTTAGTCAAAAAGATCGTCTAGTTTAGTTCATTTATTGACAACAAAATGCAAGAATTTATGCGTTTGCACGCAACAGCCACTTTTTTAGGTACATGTCCAACTGCTCATTAACACAACTATCTAATCAGTCAATCGCATGGCAGTAACTCAATGCATTTAGGCGTGGAGACATGGTCAAGACGACCTGCTGAAGTTCAAACTGAGCTTCAGATCAAGGAAGAAAGTGGTGGTGGTGGTGGTGGTGGTGGTGGTGTAATGCTTTGGAGGATATTTCTTGACACACTGAACCCGTTAGTATGAGTTGAGCATTTTTTAAACACTGCCGCCTACAGTACCTGGGTATTGTTGCTGACCATCTCCATCCCTTTTGTGACCATAGTGCACCATCTTCAGATGGCTGTTTCCACCAAAATAATAATGCTCGAATCATCTCATCCTGTTTTCTTCAACATGAACTTTTTAATTGTTCCATATTTCACTGCCTCGAATCCTCTGGCGTGTTTAGATGTGTCTTCATCCATGTGAGGTAACGTGAAAACCTGTACATAAAAGGTAACTCAAACATTTATTCTCATTCAAGTGCGTCTGCTTGTAAGATCTGAGACAGTCTTGAGGTGAAAGCGTTGCAGATTTTGATTGATATGATTCTACCTTAAATCTCTCTGGGTGTAATACCTATTTGACCTTGATCACTTGAGATGGACAGCATGGTGCAGTTAGAGTTGAGCTTCATTCTGTATTCACTGCAACAAAATAGCTCCATGCAGACTTTTCAGCCCTGTGAAGGGATGTCTTCCAGGCGGGCTGCTTCTGTTTATTAATTCATTTAATCTCTATAGCAGCTGTATGCATCACACCTAGTCTATCACCTGCTTTATATGATTTTGTTAGCAATTACAGGTACTAGTGTGCAGGGGAAAGCTGCACATCAGGTGCGTGAAATTGTACCAATACTGATTGGTCCTATTAGGAATAAAATGAAAATACTCAAATTCCCAAGCTAAGTATGGAGGTTTGATATATGTTTTTATTAGTATGGGTTGTTTAAGTTGGGATAATTAAAAATGAGTTTGGCTGAATTGTTTGGAGACAATGATGCAGAGAGCACAAAGACACATGGATTTGACTTTGCCAAAAGCACCTCCATTGCTGAAATAGATACTTGCCAAGGGGGAATGAGGAAACTCATTACCCATGTCAGTTTTGTTCACTGATGAGATGCACACTACTACTACCAACTAACTGCCAGGGGGGGAAAGGGAATGGGAGACTAGAGTGAGCTCCAAACTGGCAAAGACAGACTGGAAGAAGAGAGGAACCTCGAAACCTCATTCAGGTGCACGTGCAGATGTTTGCAGTGTAATTCTGTTCTGCATGATGGAACTCTCATTATCAGACCAGAGAAAAGGATGAAACAAAAAGACTATAATCAAAGTTAACACACCAGTGCTTCCTGTATAAACTGTCTCACTCTATATGAATGAGAAAGCCAATGTTTAGGCAAGATCTGTTGTTATTCCAGAGATCATTTAGGTAAAAAGGAAAACTACCTTTAAGAGAAATTCCACCCAAAACTTTAAACTATCTCAGTGACACTGAATGTTTGAAAGGGATGCGCTTCACATCAGGGTACATGTGCCAAACGAGGCCGTATTAACTGGGTGATTTACTCGGACGTTGTGGCTGCAACCATGTATCCAAAGAGGTCTTTCACAGAAATAACTACTCTGTCTAATTTTGAATGTAGCAAAACTAGATTGATGCAGCATTTCAGTTCTAACCGAAGTCTTTACCTTCTATTTATTGTATAATTAATGTAACATGTGCTCAGTTGTGTGTTTTACTGCTATTAACTGCCAAGCCCTGAGCTCTATGAACTGTGCTGGACGTTGTATTTTACATCCTCTGTGTTATGAAAGGAATCTAAATTACCGGTGCGGTGTAGCTCTTATGAATGGCTGACTGTACATTTACATCAAGGCTGAAATCTGACAGCACAAATCGGAACTTTTCAAGCATACAGTCATGTGAAAAGAAAAGAAAGAAGTTCTCCTGGGATCTTATGCATTACTGGGAGAAACTAACCATCGCTATAAAAACCTCTATAAAACCACTTCTCTAAAAGGAATCTGCTGGTCTAGAGCGTTCAGGTGTGTGTTAACACAATGCCACATTCTTCCCCGGAGTGGATATTACAACACTTTAGGGAGATACGGTCCCACCACTCGTGGCAATACCAGCTTGTTTACATTCCCAAACCATGTAAAGCTCAGACAAACTACAAAAGACGAAAGTGAAACATCTCACACTCTACTGGCTGCAGTTCAGCACGCTGAACGTTAAAGTTAACAATTTGAACATCAGTGGCATATTTGGAAGGGTTGTCAAGAGAAAGCCTTTCTCTCTCTGGAAACAACATGCAACACAACAGTAACACACTGCACTGCAGCGAATCTACAACAGAACGGCTGAAAAAGAACAGAGTCAATGTTGCAATGGTCCAGTCAATGACGAGGCCGGGGCCGGGCTGAAAGGCAGTGACAGGACCTTAAGAAACCTGCCCGCAAACCTCAAAAACTGCAACAATGATGTAAAGAAAAGTGGGCCAAAATCCCTGATGGAGTCCTACAGAAAAGTAAAAAAAATGCATTAACTTCCAGAAGATATCTGCACTCCAAAAGGAAAAAAAGAATCACATTTATTTTTTTTAGTGCGGTTAAAAGGATTTTGACGAGAACAAGGATGTAACGAGTACAGGAGATTTTATTTAAGTTTAATTCAGAGCACTAACTGTTTTCAGAGGGCACAAAAGTTATAATTTTACAAAAAAGTTTACATTTAAATGTGTTAATATTACCAACAAATTGAACTACTTTCCTTATCCCTCTACAGTAAATGAAAGGAATAAAAAGTGAGGAAATATGCAGCGAACACCTTTTTTAATGTGAAGAAGAACAACAGGGAGCCTTTCAAAGCAAAAATGAATATGAACCATGCATAAATTTGTTGTGCACAGTTGGTCGACCCTGAATATCAACTTCAAAGAAGAAAAGGGGAGTTTAGTTATGGCTGGAATATCATCCATCCCCACAGGCAGCATAAATAAAGCAGTTCTCTTAATGGTGAAGTGGAATCTGCAGTTTAAAGTGGTAACAAACAAGGTTAAAACTTCAATAAATCAGTGAAGGAGAACTAGCCAATACATCATGGGAATGGAGAGAAGTGAAGATACTGTGAATTGGTCCTCAATGAAGCTTTTTCTGCAGGTTTTTAGGACTGTATTGTAGCATTAATTTGCTCATATTCTCCTTCATATATTTAGCAAATGTATGAAAAATGTAAGATGAGGAAATGAATGCTTTAGTGAAAAGGTGGTTGTGACAAAAATTGCGAGCTGAAAAGTGTATTGGTTTAGTCTCACTCTCATTTAATTCTTCATAATTCTCATGTGCATAAAACCAAAAGCGCTCTGTGACGAGCTCAAACCAGCAAAGAAGAAAGAGCTGAGCGATGCAAAAGGAAGCAAGACAGAATGTCACGACAGTGTCACAGTAAGTAAAAACACAGTAAATAAGATAATGCTGTGCATGTTCTCTTATACTGATGGCTGAAACGTGGATGAATGGCATGCACAAAGACTCGGCTTTGAAACTCTCTCCTTGGTCAGGCAGCTTCTAACCACAACAGCACGCAGCGCTGCTAAAAATAACGGGTCATTTTGATGTTTTTGCAGCTTTTGAAACTTTTTAAACTGAATAAATGATGATAAAACTGCGTTTCTGAAGTTAGACAGACACAATTATGTCACAGCGATATCAAGTAATTCAATCCTCTGTGGTCTGCGTGCATTTATTGAGGAGGAAATTCAATCAGAGTTGATGAAGAGTTGTTAAAGAAATCTGCCAGAAAAGAAAAAAAATCCTTGGCAGTCCCTCATCTTTACTTCATATATGTTGTGGTGAATTTGCTGCCCATCCTTTAGATGTAAGTTCTATTATTAAGTATATTTTATATTATTAAAATGCCAATGATGTATCCATTATCACTAAAACATCAAAGGCATCTTGGACTATCAGAAGGCTTTTTCTGATCAATAGGACTGATGGATCACAGACAGCTGTGCCATCATGACTTTTGTGCGAAGTATCAGGGCCACACTGAGAAGAAATAAATAAATTGGGTATTTTGAAAAAAAATATTCAAAATTTCAAGAAAAAAGTCTAAGCTGTGATTTCAGGTCAAACAGCTGTTCCAGAGACCCCCGCAACAGGCACAAATCCACGAAGTAGCAACGTTATATCTATTTTATAATTTATACATAGTTTAAGGCTTTATAAACCCTTCCCACACTCCTGCAACTTTCCCCACTCTCTTACTACAACCTGAATGATGAAGATGATGAAATATGCAGCTGTGCAGTACTGATGGTGATGAAGGTGATGCCGATGGCATGAATGTACAGGTACTGCACAGCCCAGCTTCTTCATCAGGCGCTTCATCAGGTGGTGCAGCATCTTCACCCTCAGCCGTAACTTTTATTTCCGCTAAGGATGAAACAACTTACTGCGTCTTGGGATTCAGCATCTCCCCTCTGTTTGTTTCTGTTTCTGTGATAGTGTGACCCACCCTGTGGTTGTTCATCCTTTAAGAGCCTTTTCTCGACAACAAATAATTCAGAACATTGTCTGTGCGAGTGCTGATCTTTCCTGGTGCCAAAACAAGCAGTTTTGTTTTCCTGGCCAGGCCATATTTGGAAATGTGTGTTAAAAGTGAGTCAAAGTGAAACTTAATGTTAGTGTCAGACCACACCTGAACTCCACTAACCTCGCCAGCATGGAGAGCGTTTGCCCAGTCCTCCTACTTACAAACACAGATTTCCTCCATCACTTAAAGTGGATGCACTCAGAGATGCCATTTTAAGAACTCGGTTTAGGTGATGAAAGACTTTAGGAACAAGTGTCTGACATGTTCAGTGTTGAGGAGCAGCTGGTGAAGCCCTGCTCTGGTCATAGCTGTTTGTTCTGTCTGTTCTTCCTCACGCTCCAACTCTGCAGAGCTTATTTCATGAGTAGATGGTCTTTTTCAAAATGACCGTTTTCATGACCAATATCTGCATCTTAGAATTAAGCGACCTATAAGGGAGCATGTTGTTATTGAAGAAACAAAGATAATCCTCAACAAACACCTGATATATATGAATATAATGTTTACAGTAACCAGTTTAATGCCACCTGGAGGGGGGATCAGATTTTTTTTAAATCATGGATTCAAAGGTTTTTGTGCTGTCTGTGTGATATGATATTACTGCATACAGCAAAGCAAATGTTAGTGTAAAATCCACCCGTCCATCCATTTTATATTTTTCTAGGAAAATTGGGAAAAAAATGTGCAAATACAGTATAAAAGACAGAAGGAGCAGCGAGTCGTCTTCAGGAATGTTTCTCCAGGCTTCTTGAAGAACATCTCTTCTTTCAATGTTGGCAGCCTTTTATTCTGTCAAAATCACCTGACGCTGCTACAGTCATGCTGAAGTGGAGGCTCTGTGGTTTTCTCTGTTCAGGTGTGCTTTCACTGCATTGCCACTGTGTTCCACTGACGTGCTGAAAAATGAAGATGTTGCCAATCAGATAAATCCAGATTGAACTGCATGGTGGATCAAAATCTGACAGTACTTTTCTATGTTCATAATTGGATCAACTTTGACAAAATCCCCAACACCACTGGCTGGAATGCAGCTCCAAACCGCGGCAGAGCCTCTGCTCTGCTCTGCAGAATCTTTAGGCTTTTATCTTCAATCGTTTCTGAGATATGCAGGTTCAGACATCGCTTCAGATTTCAATGTGCAAAAAAAATGGTCTGAAAGTGGGCCAACAGGTCATTTATGATCTTGAAAAGCATGACAAATTTGGATTCATCACTGGTGCGGTTTGGCAGACGTCAGCCTTCTCTCCTTGTTTCCCTTCCTAAAGAACTGCTTCCTTTATGATCAAGCTTTGGTGAACAGTATCTGGATGAAATGATGGGACAAATGCATCTCTCAGGTCCTGTGTGAGGGTTTAGATGCTGTTCATCTGCTGCACTTCTTTTGTCCTGTCCAGTTTCCTCAGAGTTTTTGGTTTAAAGAATCACCTTGATGGCTCAAAAATATTATTCTATACCTGTCAAACTGAGTTATCTTTAGTATTTTTGTAGATTGAATAAAAAAATGGGACTCGTGGGAACACAGAATCTCCCTCCCCTGTCTGCATGTGTGAGATTTTCCCACCAAACTGGTGGAATTTTCCATTCACAAAGTCTCATCCACATGCAAACTCACACACCTGCACCGTCCTTCATATTGTGCTATTTGGTAAATCACACACACACATCTTCCCTCACATTCCTCTGGGATTCCCCAGGCTAACGGTGCATGACCTTGACACCTGCAGTTTCCATCACACAGATCCGCACAGGTCATGTTTTAAACATTACGCTTTCTCATTCATTATATTGATTAGACTCATAATTGATAACCATTATATTTGACTAAAATTAAGCATTATTAACTATCAGCAAGAAAACATGAGAGTATACTTTGTAGAACTGTTGGCTTGGTGACATATAGAAGATGAGGGGATCTCACTCCAGCTACCTAATCTTGTCTTAAGCATCTGGAAGCGTTGGCATCGTCTGTGACACTGCGGGGATGCCTGTACTGTACCAGGATCAGGCTGCAGCTGAACGACATCACTGGCTTTGTTTTATGAAGGTTTTCTAACTAAGTCACATTTACCAAAGAGGCCCTTTGGTGCGATCGTGACTAAAAGAAATGCAGACCCTGTTGTACATGAAATTTGGAAGAGTTGCCCTGGAGAAATTACTAGAACATGTTCAATAACACCACTGTCACTCAGGGATTGGTATGCATCAGCTTTTACAGTTATGATTATGGAATAGGTATCTCCCCATTCTCACTCTGGACTGGTGAAGAATAAGGGAACTTATTGTTTTTCAAAAGTGTCCCATTTGTCTCTTATTAACTGAGTTGTCAGTTGTTGTCAGGGTTGGGGCAGGTTCACGTGTTTTTTTTCCTTTTGGTTTTCAGGTGGAGGTGTGGGTATCCTGTGTTCCCACCCATGGGTGGAGTGGAATTTCCCCCAGGTTGCTTGTGTACACCTACATTATCATTCAGACTCTATACTTTCTGTCTGGTCCTGTCCGCTACAGTGGATAATTGGCCTCTGAGTTTGTGGTTCGTGCACTCTGATGAACTGTTTTGACTAAATGACCAAATCTTAGGGGCTAACTAGGTGCTCAAGCATCTGGTTTACTTGCACAACACAGTAGGAGTGTAGGATTTCTGTTAGCTCATGCTAATCCACTTCATAAAGCAACAAATAAATAAATTATAATCCACATTGTTCAGTTTTCTCTTCTCCTTCATGCAAATCACGTTATTGTAAGAACACAAGTAATTCCAGCTTTATCTTTTTCTATTTCTCGTGTGTTCAACTCGCCACCTGGGTGTTTTAGTTGTGGATCAACACAGGAACATAAGCTTTGCTGGCATAACTTGAGCTCTGTGTGTCTATAAGCCCTGTGTTTTTAAAGCATGGGAGTAAATGGTGGATTATGCATGAAGCCCCTTGCAGAGCAGTCAGACAAGGTGACCCCAGAGAACAAGGCTGTGTTTGGAAGATATGGAGATCAGTGTGGTCATCCATGACTGCCAGTCTCCAACTTTATATAGCTCCTTTTTCCCCGATGGCAGCCTAACTGCTACATTCAGTATGGTTTGCTTTGCATTCCCCACAAAGCATTCACACATTTTTTAGAATAGAATGTGTTCACAAGCAGATGGTTATTTGCCTAATGAAGCGAAACTCATCCCAGATTATAATCATGGTTTAAATTCCACTGAGAATGAAGCTTTTACTGTACCAAGAAACGCATTAAGACCTGTTTGCTCTACATTTGTAACAAGTTCATATTAGTCATATTGCAGTTGGAGTTTTGTGAGTCAGAAATGTCTGATGCCCAAAACTGTGAGTCAGAAAAGTCTGATGGTAAAAAAAAAAAAAATACCCAAGACTACAGAGCTCTGCTCCCTGCTCTGCTGCGCTTGCTATATTTGAATAAAAAAGGTCAATCCGGTGCATATGGTACGATGAAACATGCAGATTTCAGTAATAGTATTCTAGTTATTGCCACAGACACTGTAGGTGTGTGAGTGGCACTTGCCTTTTGCTTTTAACCCTTCAAAGAAAGAATCTAGTTACTGCAACCTTTTATCATAATTTAGTCATCACATACTGACATCTTGACCCAGTAGCCATCACACGTGTAATGTGTTGTTACTGTAACGCACTGAGTGACTCTTAAGTGTGATTTTTCATTGTGGGCAGCAGTCAGAAACAGTTCAATAAGAAACCTCAATGTCTGAAATAGACACGATGAATCTGCACTGATGTTCCCAATGGAAATGTCAGAGGAGCTTGTAGTTTGGATAGGGTTGCCATTTAAAGTGTGTTTATTGTAGGGAAAGGGTGTATTTTTACCCAACCCACAATCCCCCACACCTCACTTTTGCTTCCTAAACAAAACTGCACAGATTCTAGTACCTAAACCTGGTCAAACAGCAATAGAAAGGTAAAGTGTTCCTCATATTTGAAAACAGCTTTATTATGTGTGGGAGTGATGTGTTGGCAGCTATATTTTACTCATGTAAAAGTGGGCATGGGTGCTATCATCATTCAGGCATTGATGATAGCATCACTTCACAGCAAGAAGATCTTAAGTTCAATTCAATTCCTTTATGTAGCTCCAATCAACAGTCATCTCAGGGGGCTTTATTAAAAACTATACAATAGTTACAGAGAAATGCAACAGTCAAAACAACCCCCCCTATGAACAAGCACTTGGCGACAGTGGGAAGGAAACCCCCCCCCAGCAGCCGATCTAAAGTTGGAATCTAAACTGGGAGCTGGTCCCATTCTACTCTTAATTATCCTAGGAAGCACAAATAAGCAGCAGTCTGAGAGCACACTGCTCTTTGGGGTGATAACATGGGGCCTGTCCAAGGTGAACCCTACCTCTTACTCTATGAGCGCTGGGAGAGGCTCCAGCCAAGATCCTCGCCTCATAAAACCAAGCACAACACACCAAGTTGGCTGGTTATGATGTTTTAATATTGTAACTACTAGCTTCTGTTCCCACAGCCAGCTCGCTGCATTAACAAGTCGGCTGCTGGCTTCCTGATGTTCACTCCTGGCACCGAGCCACACTCGGCTGCTCTGCTGTAAGTAAACCAATGTGAAATGTCAAAACAAACAAAAAAGTGTTTGTAGTAGAAGTTACATTATTCAAGTGTCAGCATTCAGCTTTTTAGCATTATAACTGACTGCTATCGGCTCCCGTCACCACTGTCTTAGTAGTAGTGCTACATTAATCAAGCCCAGCACTGAATTGCATACTTTCACATTTGGATGACTGTATGTAAAACACTGGAGCATACACACTAGGAAGTGAATGAAGTTGGACAAAACCTCAGAATTGATCAGCATTTTCTTTACATGACAAACTAAAAATAAGAGTCAGACACTACACAGCAGCACTTTCTCGGTTAGTAAAAAATAATTACATTTCACATTTCATATGTTGTGTCTATGAAATTCATTTTATGGTCGTAGATATGCAGATTTTGTGAATGATGCTAATAAATACAATAATGCCTGATGCATGGACCCTGTTGAGAAATGGAGATTATGGTATCCCAAATAGCGTGAAACTCTTGTTTTTGGATAAAGAAAGAAAGAAAAACAGAGTCAACATGTGAATAAAAGCTTTAGGAAATACTGTCTGTCTGGGACGCAAGAATCGGAGAAAATGTTATTCAATATCTTCCATAGTTAGCCATCGATATATTTCTCCGTGGAGATTAGATGCAGTTTCGCTCTGTAATGATGATCATATTGTGTTTATGCTTGTGGGCAAGTTTGTATATCTCAGTTAGCCACTGACAACCTTCAACTGCCGTGCAGCTGAAAATAGTTATACACTGGCTCCAGAGCAATAAACTTTCAACAGTCCTCAACTTTTTGCCTTTGTTCCGACACCTTTGAGAGATAATTTCTTATATATCTGTTCCCTTAAGATGCCTCCTGAAATCATGTCAGAGTGTTCAAAGCATCTCAGGCTGATGCTGCCCTATTTCAGTGACAAGACAGGCAAGGGAGCAGTATTCTTCTCAAAAACAATGATCCGCTGTGGAGATACTCTCAGTACTCTCTTTTTGTTGGTTGTGAGTGTGCTAAAGTAGATTCACTTACCACACTACAAGGCTGAGCCTCAATAAAGTATAGACGTCAAGAAGGGATCTCTTCACTCAGCCGACAATCTCATCCGTCTCTGTTGGTGGCTATTTAAACTGCATTTCCATTCCGAGTCGGAGCGCCTAACATCCAAACTTGGTGAGCGATACAAATAAAAGTTTTGGAAGCTAATTGAAAGCAAATAGAGCTGACATAGCCTACTGTAAAGCTATTTTCTGATGCGTCATCACTGTCCTCTCCTACACCTTCACCCAGCCCAACCCCATATTAGTCTTAGTCTGAAAATCACCTTATTGCAGTGAATAACTCCGCAGGGTACCCCACTGACATGCATCTCATGCACAAGGAAATTAACAACAGAGCACAGCTTTCCAAAAGTAAGCTTTAAAGCCAAGTAATTATTGATGGAGGGGTGAGCCGAGGGCAGCAGCCTCTCTGTGTGATGGCTGCAGAGGCTGGAGCACGGTGACCTGAGTGGGTCCATCTTATGCAACGTTTGAGTGGTAAGAAAAATGAAGGGAAGCAAAGTGTTTTTGTAGAAACAGCCGAGACCCCTCAAATCTGTCATGTTTCATGCTGAACGCACTAAATGTTTCTAAAATAAACCAGAATGTTTGCTTTGAATTAATCCCACATTTATGAGGCACGAACACCTTAAAACCTATAAGCTATATTTATTTTAACTGATGCATTACTGAAGAGTTCCCTGCTAACACACCCAAGAGACACAAATCAATTAGTTTCTGACTGATTTTTATTAAATTCATAAGAGCTGCTAAATGCAACTTTTTGAACCAGGCAAATGTATCAGAGCTGGAACAGGATGGATGAAAAAGACATAAAGGTACAAAGTCATCATTGATACAATGTCATCAGTGTGCACAAACAATAGCATATTAAAGTGTTTCTGAGGTGATGCAATGGCTGCTTCCTGTAACTCTTTAATCTAAATAAAAAGCACAAATGTATAATTGTGCTTCTTATAGCAATAATGACTAAATTAGGATGAAATTGTTTTGTTTGGACTGATTGATGATTAATTAGCTAAACTGTTGGTTTCCAGGTCGAGATTATTGCTGAAAATAGAAAAGATGTCAGGATCATTTACTTTTTCCCAGCTCAGTGTGTGCTGCAGAATTTATTATTAATAATTTGTTTATCCTGACCACCAACTCCACTCAGGAGTGAGGCTGCAGTAATTAGCTGTGAGAACCAAAAGCCTTCCAGCTAAACAAGCATGTTGGTTTTTTCTTCATACTGTTTGGAAATATCTTTATATAATTGATTACATAATGAGCTACTGTAAGTCAGTAAATGTATGTAAGAATTTCTGAACGTGTTTGTGAATGTTTCCTGTACCCAAGCCTGAAACTTTCAGCCTAAAAACACTGAGAATAACTGATGTGAAGGGCCATGTTTGTCAGCACTCAAAAAACAACAAATAAACAGTCTTTATGAAATCTTGTAATGCAGGGTCGTTGACTGAGGGGTTTGTTTGTTTTTTTTGGGATTGTTAGAATTATTGGACTTCGTTGTGCGTTTGATTTATGCTTGATTTTGCTTTTTGAAATAAAGTAGTGTTATATTTGGTTGTTTGTGATTTGGCTTTTTATTTTTGCCTTCCCCGAGTCCTTTGTGATGTATTTCAGTCTGTCCTTTGAGTTTGTGAATTATTTTCTGCTTCGAGTTTTGGTTCAACTATTTTCTAGAATCTTTTCTATTATTTGGGCTGACTGTTCCTTGTTCCTAGTTCTAGTTTAGTTCTTGTAAAATTATTAGTTTTAAGTTATTGTCTTTTTTTGGTTCTCTGGTTCCTAGTTAACAATTAATATCTCACTTTTACCTCACGGCTGTTTGTTTCACATTTATTTTACTAAAACTTTTCACTTTTGAAACAACTTTGTTACTGTGTTATTTTGTGGTTCTATTTGCTACAATGAAACTGCTCACTTTTTCTTTTTCTCATGACAAGCTTATTATAAAACCAATAAACAAAGGGTATATACCAAATATACACAAATCCTTTATAAGTCAACTTAACACATTCCAACTATTTGTTAAACAGCAAAAGTGTAAAATCTACAATTTGCCATTAAAAACCAGTTACTGAGAAAATGAATAATTTATTGCAATGTATAATGGCTTTTATCTGAAGTGCTGTACATAATAAGCAAATCATCTTACTAGGAATAAAACAGGAAACAAACTATTTTATGGAACAGAAGTAAAAAAAACAAAACATCAGTTGCTCCTGATGGAGGACTTTGGATTTAATTGTAATAAGAAATAAGGCTGTGATTGACACACTGGTTAAACTACAATCTACTGTACACAGCCTTTATCTTAACTACAGGTGAAAACCTTTGATGGGTGCCGTTCTGTCACTTTATATGGTAACTGTACGCTATGCTAGAAGAACAAAAAAACCCCAAAACAAAACAGAAGATTAATGCCAACGTCACCGTGCTCCAATGCTCACATGACAAATATATATTTTTGAATCCAAATAATTATCCTAATTATTACACTTGTTTTGTGCTAAGTAGCAATTCTTAAACTGCAGCTTAACGATTGTGTAAGCACGTCATCAATCAAACACAATGCAGGATGCCAACACAAAGTCTGAGTTCAGGGATTTTACCGGCAAAGCTCGAGCGTGTGCAGAGGGGGTCTCCCTGAAGGCGGCGTCAGAGCACAGGGACAATCGCACATGGAGGTGCAATAAAAACAACAAAAATGGAGGATTTGAAATGACACCACTATGACAGAGTGGGCGGGTCAATGATGAGCCAACGATGCGTCAGGATTTACCATCAATGTCTGCACAAATGCTTATTGCAATATATCGAGTCCTGGACCAAAACGATGGTCCGGTCATCCCATAAACAAACACACTGCCATTCATTACCATTTTTGTGACCCCTCAACCCCCAAATGTCAGAAGAGAATGACAAATTAATAGTTTTTCAGTTACCTCTGAAAAAATTGAATGAAAAGGAAAAAAAAAAAGGAAAAATCTCTTACATATGAAGATAAATAAAAATCCTTCCTGTATGCCCTCTTATGGAGACACAAATCAATCATCTCCTTCTGGAAGCATTAGGTACAGCCCTGCTGAACCCTGCGGTCCTGAGCCGTTCACATGAAATAAAGAAGCCACCAGACTATTGTGATCCGCTTTCTTTCCGATCCTTGTTCAGGGAAGACGAAAAAAAACGGGAAGCTCATTTAAGCCCTGTGATCTTCCTCACTGGACGTACTGGAGAACTTTATTGCAAACACTGAATAATTAAAATGAAAGTATGCACCATTTCATTGTAATGCCAACACGCAGTGATGTAGCTAATGAGATTTTGGTGATGGGCCGGATTCCCCCCACAGGTGCTTTAACAGCCACGTCTTGAACGTTTTTGGTGGAGCCAGGAAATTGCCTTGCTGCAAGTTCTGAACCCTAATGAGCTATAAATCCTTGGAAGGGAGCGGAGCACCTTTATGATCTTCAGTCTTGTGTACAATTGCTAGCTGTTGTGAAGACTTGTCACTCGTCTTGCGTGTTGACAGGTATTGCTATTTTGTTGTCTAAAATATTTCTAAAAGAAAAGCATTTTTGGATTCATTTAGGCTGAAAATGGTATTTCATGTCATTTTGTACTTGAAGGGATGTCAGCCATAAATCTCACATGAAAGAGATAATTCACAGATCGTTGTGCGTATGATCTGTAAATTGCTATTTACACCGATTTATCTTAAAGACGTATCACAGCCCATGTGATTTTACTCTTTAGATTGCCTAAACAACTGCTTTACTGTAGCATCTAATGTCTCATGTCTTGTCATTTTCTTGAAGGATTCCCACCGATATTGAAGAGCAATTCCTATAACAAACAAACAACAACAAAAACAACCCTCAACATCTCTAACAAAAAACAGCTAAGACTAAAAATATCGAGGACGCGTCGGTGTGCTCATGAGCATCACAATCTGGAAAATCTTTTAATTAATATGTAAACCACAGAAAACTCGCCATCCTGCTACGATGCATGAATCACACAATAAATCTGAAATGTTCTCTTTCCCGTTGTAGGTCCCTTGTTTCCTGAGTCCTTCCTTTTCTTTGAGAGGTGTGAAGTATCTAATTGAACAGTGGAAATCTCTCCGGTGCTGTTTTGCAAAGCAAACTAAATTAAAATTCACCTCACTATGGACAATAATCATTCACTGAGGGGCTTTTGCTGAATGCCAGCCACTGCGCAGCAGCATGAATTCAAGTCCATTCAAATGAAACACTGGAATAAAACCAGTTTTCCTTTTTTATGTAAATATGTCCGAGAACATTTGTAAGATACATAGAAAAGGATCTGACCACGAGCTGGAAAACAGGCTTAACATTTGGAGCGCAGTGTTTTAACACATCCAGCAGCATTACAGTAACATGCAGGCTTTAGATCTTATTGAGACTGTGTCAGAAAGATGTCTTTTTTGTGTCCAGAGCTTATAGCTTGGCTGTATGGGATTGCGTTTTATTGCAAGCTTCTTCCTGTTATTTTGGCTGTAGGTGGACCGCAGATTGGTAAAATGAGCATGCAGCCTTGGACCTTGTCACAGAAGAGGTTAGATTCCAACAACCTCTTCACGGATGTGTAAATATGCTTAATTATCATTCAGGCAGGATAGACTGTACTAGAGCATATGTGTCCTGCAGAAGGAGTCAGAATAGACGCCAGAATATGTATGAGCCTGATGAAAAGTACATCTCAGAGAAACGTGAGATGTGACTCAAAATGACTCTAAAGCTGATCGAAGGGGCCGGATTCATTCATTCATTTGTTAAAAATCTATTCCTGGTCCACATGAATATCATTGTGAGGTGAAAAGTCTTAAATTAACCAATAATGTAATAAAAAATCAAAGGCAGAAAGAGAAAACAACAAACTGTTAAAAGCCTTTCATGTGTGCGGTAAAGTTGGCTGATGTTTGTGCATTTGCTTCACCAAAGATTCTAGATTACAAGTTATGACATTCAAGACAGGAAATGTGTGGGATTATCTTGCCACCGTGCAGACAAACATTTTTTAGACATATTTAACATATATATAGAGAGAGAGACGACTAAAGTGTCAACGTTGACATTTCAATTGTTGGAAAATTGATTTCTAAAAGTTTCAAAACTCAGCATTTGGTTTTCTGACAGTCAGCAGTCTCTCTGAAGTCATTAACTGTTTATTTATCATTAGTTATAAATAATTTCACAAATCAAAGGTTGCTGTGTGTTCAGTTGATAAAGATACAGAGATGCTGCTATCGGACTAATGTGCACACAGCTAATGAGTCATCACCTGCTTCGCCTCGAGGTTTGCAGCTCCATGAGACTCCCTGAGACTCGATGTGCTCACGTGAGATTATGCATTCTTCTGAACCCATATGTTGGTCATCATAATTACAACTTTTTAATTGGATCTGCAGTATGTTGCAGCAGGGTTCCACAAGGTTCAGCAACAATTTCAAATTAACTCCATAAATCTCTCTGCCCTGCTAATGCACGTTGAATGTTGATTACCTGTATGGTCATTAGACACAGTAACACAAGGTGAAAGATACGTACAGCCATGTGAAGAGGCTGACTCTGCTATCCTGAATATTACATGAAGTAACTGTTTTCCATATGACGATCAGTGTCTCAGATTGTTCTTTACAGCGTTGCTTCAGTTCATTGAGGTCTGTGGGCATTTTAATTGGTCTGGATTCTGAGCGGGAAACACTTTTTCTTTGGCAGCCAATCAGCTGTAGAGACATCTTGCTTTTTATTCTGAGTAGTCATAATTCTGATTTAAGATGTCTTAGATGTATTTTTAGATAGGCGATAAATACTTTGACTAGTGCAAATTTAATCTTAGATATATTGAAAGCAAAAAATGACTAAACAACACTAAATTAAAAATATCTAGAAGTGTAATTTTGACTAGTCAATATGGCTTTTAAGGTATCTCCAAATGAATTACACATATCTTGAATTAAATGTTTTTTTCTTAAATTAGCATTCTAACTAGTCACAACGTCACAGATTTACGTAGCATTTTGGTAGAAAGTTGAAATTCGCCTTTTTTTTGGATTGTGGTCCAGCTCACATCTCCGTGTTTTTAACAGTTCTTACTGCTCCACACTGAAGAGCTCTTATATTGTTGCGATTTCTTACATTTTTTTGTCCAATTTTGTAGCCACCTGAAATTCCACAATACAGGCAGTTGTTTGGACACCTCAGTACAGCATAAGGGGGCTTCAGATATCTAAAAATGTAATTTTGACTAGTCAAAATGATGTTTGAGATATCTTGAATTGCAATTATAGATGTGTGACCCGTCAAATGACTAATATGGTGATGTCATTTGAGATATCTTAAAAATGATTTTACAAGTTAAAATGTTATTGAAGATATCTTGAATTACCATTCAGAATATCTTCCTCTTCCTCTCACAGTTCTGAGATATCCGACCTTTGGTTTGTCATATCTTTCTTTCTTGGATTTGCAAAAGCTTTTTGCAATTTGGGATTTGGATGCATAGATGTGCATGTGGTCACTTTTTATCATCTCATTCTCAGTGCAGTCCCTTTTCTGAGCAGCCAGCATGTCACCACTGCCATGTACCACTTTTTGGACCATTAGGGTTACCTTACTTTACTAAAGGCACCCTAACCCTGACCCTTTAAGTCTCACTCAAGAAATGTGCCTTATTGCCCCGAGGCAACAAAAAGAAAAACTGAATTTCTGTAAAAGCAAAAATAATTATTTTATTTCTACCTTCTTCTCACACCATGTGACAGTGTGTCAGACAAAGATGTCCCACCTTCAAATCATGCTTCATAGTGGCTCCCACATGTTGTTGGACTGAACTGTAATACATTTGAAAGCATTCTGGTTGGTGTGCATGATTTCAGTTCACATGTACTGGGCTTACAGGAGCTCTCTGCTGCCCCGGGCCAACACTGTGCTGTAGGGGTTAGGGCAGGGCCGCCAAATTAGGAGAAAATGCTTTGCAGAAGGTAATGTCTGCTGAAGGAGTCTCTACTGTTAATCATGAAATGCAGCTATAATGATATCCTGACTTCTACACTTTATATTTTCATTCACCATGAGAGAACAGTGTCTAAACTAACACTGCAGGCCGTGCAAGCAACCTCCATCAGAAACATTAGAGAGTAAATCTGCTGAAAATGCAAAATATTCTTCAAAATAACTTGTTTTGTATTTTTGTAGCTGAAGGATGATATTAAAATGAGGAATTGTTGCTTTTTCTCTTTCACTGCTTGTTGCTCGCTGATGCAAATTGCTTGCATTACATTGACACTTTTGTCACCTCCTGATGATCCAGTGTGAAATCAGAGACTTCGTCTTAAGAAATCTGTGAAAATTCCAGCATTAGAAATGTTTTTTAAGTATGCAATCAAGAGATTATTAACAGCTGATATATCCTTCATACATTTTCTTGTGGTTGTGTATTCAAGGCAACATCAGCGTACAATATCAAAGTATGACCCCTCAACATGAATGTTGGGAAAAATCCATGAAAACTTTAGATGAAATTAAGCCTTAAAATGAAGGAACAGGGTGACGCCCTTCCTAAGACTGACAGTAAATACATAAACTAAGTTGATTTGTGAAAAGCTGTTGTGTAGATGTGACACTAGTTTTATAAATAATGTATGGACTGCATAATTTTAAAATGCTGTAAACTGCCTGCCAGACTTTTGGATAAAAATAAAAACTCCAACAGTCATTTTAAGGACAACTTCCAAGGCGCAGCCCCAACCATCCCTCTGTAGAGCCGGTGTGATTATAACAGTACACGACCCTCTTAAATTAACAGTAAATATTTAGAGAACATTGTTTTAAAAACAGCCGCCTTCTTTGCATTTTCCCAAAATGTTGGACAACGTTAAAATGAGGGATTTTGAGGAATGAGGAGTCATTTCCTCCTGCAGATAATGATCCTTCCTGTCTCTAAAACTTTCCCAGGGAATGACATATTTATCACAGAAGACTTGTCTTACTTTGAGATTACTGTTAAATCCTCTTATTTAAAAGTATGTAACCTAGAGTATGTTAATTAAAGCGGTTATAGGACATCTGCAAACTTTGTGACATCATGTTGAATTTATAATAAAGTACCATTTAAAATATGCAGAAGTCATTTCCACTTGATGGAATGAAAAATTAGAGTTTGCCAGTTTCATCTATTTAGGTCAGCGCAGCCAGAGGAACCGTTTCCGGGTTTGTGCTGTTCTGTAGTGCACAGCTGTGTTCACTCGTTAACTTGGGCCAATTGATGGACTCTCCTCAGGAGAAACTGTTCCAAAAGGTAAACCAAGAAAAACTGAATATCAATCTGGAAATCCTTCAATTTGTGGAGCTCACAGAGGAGTCTAGACACCATTTCAGTGGTAGTCGTTTTCTGGGAGACACCAGGAGGTTCGCTAGTGCTGCGCTCAGCCCCGTCGCAGACATTAACCCTGCCCCCAACAAACGGATCCGCATTACACTCCCATCAAATTAACACTGCTTTAATGCTCGTACAGTGCTGTGCAAAAATCTTGAGCCATGACTAATTTAATTATTATTTTACAGGAAATAGATGTGGCAACTTTAAGTGGCTGTATGTGTAAACAGACGCAACAGGGGTTCAACCCTTGAATTTGTTGCTTTTTTTTTATGTTTGAATGATTTCACAATAATTTTTGAGTCATTCAGGCTTCTAGCCAGCGGTTGATCGGCCGGCGTTGCGCCTTGCTGAGGCTGAGGATTTCACCGGGTCAGCAGTTAGTTGCCGCTTGCTAATTAGCATTAGCATGCTAATGCTAACACCACGCATGCGCCGTGCTGAAACTTTTTTCTGGCTAGAAGCTTGGTCATTTAACAAACACAAACATTCCTCTGAAAATGAAGAGGTTCATGGGCTTGATAAGACATTAGTGAAAAAGCAGGAAACAGCCAAAGAAAACTTCAAAAAACAAGCAATAAAACAGAAAATTACGAAAAAAGTCAGGATCCTTGAAATGAGGAGTGGTTCAAGACTTTTGCATAGTACTTTAACTTCCAGATTAATCATCCATTCATCCAGCAAATTAACCATTAACCAAGATCAGCACATTCATAATAGTCAGCATGGGATATTCACATTTTAACCCAGTCTAATCGAGTGATTCCAAACTGATGAAATAAACAGAGACTTCTTTAAAACCTTGATTCGAGTCACTGGTTGTGAATCAGTTTTATTCGACAGTGATTATAGAATTGATTAAAGATCAGCATTGCAGGACAGATGTGTTAACAGCATCATCCGTGTCTTGTTTGAGCTTGTTTTCAAATGTCATGACAAAATGTCCTACAGCAAATTAGCTTCTTTTTTTTTCCAGATTAGACCAGGACACAACTTAATGTGTTCATCACTTAGACTTGGTAATTCTTTATTTCAAATAGCAAACCCTGGAGTTCCTGAATAATGAAGGACCTCTCACTATTTCAAAGGAGCTTTTCACGGTTAATTTGGCTGAGTTACGTCTGTCAGAAAGGCGGCACTATGTCAAAGACCTGCATTTTTTATGAACTTTCATTAAGTTGATTGAATAATTCAGCAATCGCTTTAATGAAGGCAGCATCATTCTCATTGCTCTCATGGTTGTCACTTTTTACACTTTGTCTAAACATGATTACCCAAGTGCATTACGCAACCCATATGTGCTAGATGTGACAAACCAGGTTTTTCCATCAAGTCCTTTTTTTAAAATACTTTATAATTGTAAGAATCCTAAACATTAATATTTAAAAGCCAATATTTGATATGTCCATCAAATTTAGATTAAACTTCAGAAGAAGCTCAAACAAAAGAGTGTTGAAAAGAAAATTGTGTGCAAAGAAATTAGTTCTTATCTCTGTAGGTGAGTTTATATTATAGGTGTGTTAATATTTTCAGATGTTGAGGTTGTCATTGATCTGCACTGATATATCCAGACGTTCTTTGTGAATGATACCTTCGCAGGTTTGTGACCCGTCCTTTTTTTAAAGTTTCAGCTGCTCATTGCTCTTCTATTCCATCATCCTGGTATCAGGGCCTGGTCATTCTAATCATTCAACATTTGCTTATAAGGTATTGTTTTCACTATCAACTACGATTGGAGAATAAAGCTTTTGATTTCCTGTGGCATCACATCTGAGTGTGAAGGTGACATGAGCTGCTCTGTATCTGCTGTAACAAGCAAACTACAAGCAGGAGAAAAGTCCTGGCTTGATTTAAAGTTTCCACCTGTTTTTGAGTCACAGTGGCACTGGCACACTGTGTACAGTACTGCAGATTGCATTGTAATAATTGAGAACTTGCCTTGTCCACTCCAATAGCAAACCAAAGGAGAATCCTTTGCGAGTGTGCACCACAAACTTTTCCCCAAACTTGCAGCCAATCCAGATGCAGCCTCGTGGCCCTCGCAGCCCACCTATTCAGCGGTCTCTAACTTGATTTTCTCTGGACCTCTTGAAATGAGCCGGTGTTGTGGCTACATCAGTTTACTGCTGGTGTGATAGATGGCCAAGCTGCTGATTGAACTGATTCAAAAGTGCATTTTTGAAAGGGACAAATGTTTGTGCCTAGACCACGGCACAAAGTTAAACTGGCTTTACTTTCCTTTACTACTCCGTTCAACCACTGTACTGTGTGGAATGAACATAAAGCACTTGGTCATAGCTGCATGCTTAACTGCATTGTTTATGTACAAACGAACACATCCGCGCAACAACTGCAAAACCACGTTTCCGTTCAGACAGATTAAAAATGCAAATGCACTGTTAAATATATATAATTATGATGTAATTAAAATCTGCAATAACAAACAGTTTAGAATATATGAAACAAAGTGATACATTTCCAACGTAATTTAGTTTGTGGGCTTTACATTACATTTTGAATATAAACTAGTAAATTGTCAGATTTTGGCCCCTCGTTCACTCTGCCTTAATGAAAAAAGGGGTAGGCTGAGAAATGAAATGCACCTTTAATTATTTAGCAAACTGCTGAATGAAGCTTGTTCTCCACATCAAACAGAGTGATGCACGGCACACGGAGAGTGAGGATCCTCTGCAGTCAGTCACGAGCCGACACTCTGCTCCTCGAGCTGTCTGCTTAACGAACTGCTTGTCTGGTCCCTGGAAAATTGCAGGAAATGCGTCCATTTTAATGGATGTTTAACTCTCAGTCAAAGCACAGCCCATAACCTCCTATACCCAGCGCATATTACAGCCTGACAGAGTATCTGTTTTCTTTGAATAGCAATTGGCAGATAATTTCGGAGGCTTTGCAGAAGAAATGCATTTTATGAATCTTTAAAGGGGAGAATTAACAAGCAGACGCTCCCTTTATTTATATGTTTAATGATCAACTTGTGGCCGCAGGGAAAACTGCAGCACAGATCTAATAGATCAGATTAGAGATCAGTTTCAGACCTAGTTTTTCTAACGTGGACTTGCATGCAGCACCAAAAAAAAAGCCGGCAGCCAAAGATCTCGACTTGTGGAAGTCATCACTGTGAGTGTGCAGAGGGCTTTGACACATTTTGCAAACTACATAGGAAAATTGTCTGGCACTGACTTTCCCAATGATCAGCATGCTCACATGGGAGATGTGCACATGGTGGCCTTCGGTGTGAGTACATAGGCACAGTGGTTGTGGAAATGTTACATGCCAAGGGATAATGGCTGTCTTTTAAGCAGTTGGCATTCGGAGGTTGGAAGGGAAATGGTGGAATAAATCAGCTGGGAGATGGTGGTGCATATGCCATTTTGCAGCTTTGTGCTTTTCAAGTATCTGCACTTATGAATGTTTATTTTTCTGACAACTTTTTACTTCCTACATTTTTACACATCTCTCTATTTTCAACTTACATTTTCTAAACAGGCTCATTTATTTACCTCAAACCAATTTGAACCTAAATGATAAAAGTAAGATGATTCTATTAGTGTAACCATCACTTATGTTTATCACACAACAAGAGAAAATAGGCAAAAACATATAATCTATGCCTCATTCATTATAGTACTTCAGGGTTAAAGTGTGTTAGGATTATCTAGAACCTGTTTTTGGTGCCGAGAAACTGGTTGCTGTACTTCAGCATCTAGAACTGCTGAGAGGAGTGAGTATCGAGGGAGTTACGCTTTCAAATTGGCAGATAATTTCAAATGCAACATTTCTTACAGCTCAATATAAATATCAATAAACACACAGATTTGTCATGAAGCACGGAAATTGGACCCAAATCCACACATGAAAGACTGACTAAATGAACAAAAAGACAGCTTTTATTTCAGCTGATGAAAAGCTCAAAATACAAAGTCCACTGAGAAAATAAACCGAGCCCAAACCCAACTGAGGACACACAGGGAGAATAACAGACACAGACTGAAGGCTACACAGCACCATTTATACATGAGGGTGATTAGGAGAAGTGGACACAGCAGGGAAATGAGGCACAGGTGACAATAATCAAAGACAATGAGCGAGGAGGGGAAGTGAAACTAGTAACTATCAAAATAAAAACTGTGCGTGTGACCTGTAATCAAATGTTGAGATGCAGCCACGTGAACACACGTAACCTAGGAGACCTGACACAAGACAATTAGATGGGAAACTCTGAGGGAAGGAAATTAAACTCTAAGACTACATTTTAGCAGGAACTAAAGACACCAAAATGTCACAAAACAAACAAAAATGCAAATCAATAAGAAAACCTTGAAGAGGAAAGAAAGGAGCCACAGTTAGGCCTGGATCATGACTCCAAGTATTTCTGTGCAGTTTGTCACACAGTGTGTTTTCCAGCTGAAGCTGCTGTATTTCCCAGGGTGAGAAAATAATGTGCGATAACTTCAGTCTGAGATGGAGAAAGCAGGACAGGAGAGGGAGGAGATTATTTTCAAAGCTAAGGTCTGCTTGATGATATTTACCTCGCCCACTGATAAGAGGAGGGGGTTATGTTTGTTTCTGTCTGTTAGCAATAGAAAGTTTTAAACCAAAATTGATGAAAACTTAGATTCCTTAAGGGCCCCAGAACATAGCATTTCCTTTTCAAAGTCAAAGATCAAAATCACCCAAAATTTCCTCTCATAATTGGAAAAGTTTAAAACTGATGTCTCCGTGGATTTTCCATCTATGGTGTTTAAATTTGGTGCTCAGGTATAAAAACAGTTCCTGTTAATTTCCTGTATATTTCCCCTGTATCTACTTGTGTTTTAGTGTTGAATGTCGGTACTTTTGCCATCTCTGATTGGTAGATCAGATTTATAAAAGGTTTGGGTTAAAATATGCCTGTGTTTAAATAAATAAAATTCAGTTACCTAGTTTAACGGTGCCATGTGCGTCTTCATTCATATGCAATGGCATATCTCACTATTGTCAAACTCACTCAGTGCACCACTGCACCAACAACAATGACCACCTTATTTATATGTATGAGAGAAAAAAAAAACATCAGTTTTTTTAAAGGCTTAAGTGACCCAGTTTTCTCACCTGGCAACACTTCGATCAGGTCAGGATGACATTATTTGTTCGTGTCTTCTAAAACTCACCATGATGCTCCGAACAGAATTCACACAGTGATTTTTTTTAACGACTATAACGCTCATAATTTGAAAGGTAAAGTGCCTGTTTTGATAAAATCGTAGTGTTGGTGATTGTGGGAATCATTCCTGTGTAATAACATATTTTTAATTTAACAATCTCATTGTGGCATCAGATTTGGGATATCTACAGTAATATTTCTGACTCTTGTCAAACTGTGAGATCTATAACCGTCTAACCAACAGTACAATAGACCTCCAACACATTGCTAGACACATTGTTAGAAGATTTATGTGTTATTGTGAACACATTTATGTATGCACTACAGCCATGTATGTATGCATGAAGACTTCTGGTTGGAAACACTGTTTTTATCACAGTGAAATAAACTTCAGATGCTTTCATATCTTCAAAGACAAAAACATGACCTTTAAAATTTGCAAACAGGTTCAATAATTGATTAGTGAATCACTTGAGTCAAACGGGTGCTTTTTAAAAATATTATGACTTTAAGCCAATTTCGTTTAAATAAAGGATTATTAAAGATGTGTATCAATGATAACTGATGCCCAGAAGCACTGGAATTTACCAAAGACATTTAAAATCAGGGCTCGTCACTGTTTATTAAAATTACATCAAGAGAATAAAGAACAGAAAAGGGAGTGACAACAGCCCCAGGCTGAACTTTTAAACTTTTACCTTAGAGTGACATCACGAACAACTCGATTTTCCTGAAAGTGTTTGTATGCTTAATAAAATACATAAACATCCGGCTCAGTCTTATCTGAAAGAGTGTCCCTCCAAACACATTGTTTTCTACATCATGCCTTCTACAATACCAGTTCGAACAGGAATAAATGAAAACAAAGAGCATTTTTAGTTTTCTATTTTTTTTCCTCAGTATTTTTTCTTTGCGCTGACAGGGGAGCTCTGGGTTTTTGTAACCCACCTGAGGCCCCAGCCATATAGAGAGCAGTTGGTAACTGTTTACTAACTGCTTGTTGCAAAGAACAACTAGAAGGGCACTCAGTAGAGTGCATACTTCACAAACCCAAAATTTTCTATGTACTGAGCTGCTCCTCATTATAAATAAGGCATCCATCCTTCCATCCATCAGTTTTCTGTCTCTTATCTGGGTTGCAGGGGCAGTAGTCAAAGCAGAGACACCAAGTTCTCCCTCTGACTGGCCAACCTCCTCCAGCGTTCTCAAGCCAGTCGAGAGATATAATCTCTCCAGCATGTCCTGGGTCTGCCCTCCTGCCCACGTCGGCTGGGAGGCTCCTGGTCAAATGCCTTAACCACCTCAACTGGCTCCTTTTAATATTGGGGGAGTAGCGGCTCTATTCCAAGCCCTTCCCAAATGGCTGAGCTCCTCACCGCCACTCTAAGAGTGAGTCCAGCCACCCTTTGGAGGAATATCAGTTCTGCTGCCTGTATCAACAATCCTATTTTATTGGTCTCTAACCAGAACTTGTTACCATAGCTGAGGGTAGGAACGCAGATGATGCAAAAAAAACAATATTTAGTGTGACGACACAAGCGAAACTCTCTTGGGCAAGGCTTCTTGTAATTTCTCAAGTAGTCTTCAGGAATAATTCTCCAGGCTTCTTATAGGACATTCAAAGCGTTTCCTTGGCTGTTGGCTGCCATTTGTTCCATTTTCTGCTGCGATGATCCCACAATGCATCAGTAATGTGGAGGTCGGAGCTCTGGGGAGGCCAGTCCATGACTGATAGTCTTCCAGGTTTGCTTTCACTGCATTGGCAGCGTTTTTGGGATCAATGGACAACGAAGAATCCGATATTTCTCAGAGCGCATTGCATGCTGGATCAAAATATGATGGAACTTTTCTGTTAATAATTCCATCAGTTTAGACAGGATTTTGGGGGTTTATTTCTTGATGAATTGTCTGTTATATGTGGAATGTTGAATGATTCATAGGTCACAGATGATGAGTTGACAGAAAATTAAATAGAAATAGCAGCTAATGTCCACAGAAAAGCTTTGAAAGACTTTCAGAAAGCACAGAGAAGAAAAAAAAAGCTTAAAAATTACAAAAAAGTTTGGCTCCTTGGAAGCAAAGATAAATAAATGAGGGGTGACTCAAGACTGTGTCATGCGCTATTATTTCCCTGATAATGGCTTTCTTAACTTGATGAGCTACTTCCTGTGTACACGGTTTGCTTCATGTTTCTGAGTGCGCTGCATTCTTATGAACAGGTTATCAAACAATGCTGTCTTGTCAGAATATAGTCAGACAGATAGGCACCAAGTGTACGTTTAAGTACTGTCAGCAGGAGCTAACTGTCCATTTTAAAGGACAAAATGTTCACTAGGAAAGAGGGAGAGCTGGGAGTGAGGTCACATTTCCTTTGAGTTTTACTTGCTGTTGCTAGTTGGTTAAAATGTACCTCTTTAACAAGGAGACCCTCAGATGGTTCCTTCCACTGTCACCATATACCCTCAGTTGAGGTCAGCAGTTCACTCCACTTGCTGGGCTGTCTTCAGGTTTGACAAAGCCTCCTCGACATACAGTAGGCCAGCAGTCTTTTCTCACCTTTTTTTCATCTGACTATAAAGGGTAGCTGTCCTTGCTGCCCACCTTCTCGATTACGAAAGTAGGATTTGACATACCTTCCCCTAAAAAAACTGCTTTATTATCAGGAAGGAGGCATTCATGTCCTCGGCTTGTAATATGTGCTCGGTGATGAGGTCCGACTAGGCTTCTTCACACCTCACAGGCAGCATGACTGAATGTACAGAAACACCATTCCTGCTTGGTTCCACGTAGAACATTGCTTGTTAGTTTTGCTGATGCTGCCGGCACTTTCTCTGCCCTGTGACAGTGAGGCAGACATCACACACAGACCCCGCGTGGGGCCGTCAGCGGCAGGATGCATTCGTGCAACACAGCGATGAAGCGAGAGGGAACGAGAGGTACCAGAAAGGATGGCGGTGGGAGGGAGGAGGTTGCTGGGGTGACCTCTCCTGCGCCTGTAAAGCTGCAGTTTACTTGTGTAATCCCCTGCAGGACAGCTATGGGGGATATTTTCACATGATGCTTCCCTTGGGGAAATAAATGGGGGCAGTTGAAATGATCAGTTTGTGGTCTGTGGTTTGCAATAAATGTGAGCTTGCTGTCACAGCCGACTTGTATAATTTGCACAGAAAATGTACCAAATGCATAAACTTTTACACTGAAGTCACTCATTAATCACTGTAGCATGTTAGAAATCACTAAAGGTGATATAAAACCAGAAATGCCACATTAAAATTCAACTTGAGCTAAAACAAAACAAAGGAAAAAAATATAAAAACACAACACACTTGCTTAGCATTAAAAGCAAGGCAGTGTTGATAATTGTGTTTCGATCTGGGCTGCATGTGTGTTATTATTCTTGTTAAGTGGCACCTTAACACTGAAGCACAAGCTAATGAAAATCTCCTCCAGCTTGCCTGTAGCTAAAGATGCCCAGCCAAGTCTCTGCTTAAGTGTGCACCGCATGTTGGCCTGTTGTTATTCAGCCACTTTAATAATATGAGATATTATTAACCTTATAATTGCTGAGTATCAGCACTTCTTTGGATTTGTGCTTCAGATCTGCCTGTGCCTTCTCATAAATGCAAGGAGTACTGCAACCTAAATGCCCTCATGAAATTGGAATTCTCCAGAGTTGAGTCCCCGCTTTAATCACTGTCATCCTTGAAATGAACGATAACAAGGTTTTGTTGGCAATCTCCTCTACATTTGTAGTCATCTTTACCCGCTTCATTCTTGTTGACCTGGCAAGAGATGCGGCAAACAATTTTGCAGACAACTGCAGGGAAGGTGGTGGAGTTCAGAAACATCAAGGTGTTGCAATGAGATATCAGAAAACTCAGCGAGGTTGATATGCTATAGTGGGGAGAAATAAGATAAATCTCAGGGAGCAGATCAGATAGGTCTCAAGCTGCATAACCCCAAGAATCAGCTTAAAGAAAGAATGTCAGAGCTGGCAACTTGACATCAAAGTAGAATCTCCCCCTCAGATGTTTTTCTCCCTTTACCTGAAAGGCCACGAGATGTTCCCGCTCTGGCAGTGAAAAGAAAGTTGGCTAAAGCATGCCCCAACTATTGAAACAATTGTTTTCAATAAATAAATAAATGCACGCAGTAAAATTAAACTGAAGCGCTTTCTGTAAGATTAGATATTGATTTGTCTTCCAAATGACTGTAAAGAGATTTCTCTCTTGAAGATTAGGCTTTTATACTTCATACTTTTTCTTTCCCTGTGTGCCAATGGATCAGAGAGGGAGTTTACGCTGAAATAATAATAATAATTAATATTTGCTCATGCATCATAAGCTTTTAGCTCTATGTAGTTCCTTTTTCATGTGGTCCTGTGGTTTCTTGCCCTTTGACAGTGTGATCCTGAAGGTCTCTGCTGTTTTAATCTCATTTTGCTAGTCTGGCAAATACGGACTCCAGACAAAGTGGTAATAATCAGGCATTAGACTGGACCACTGTTCAGTGTCATGGGAGGATGATCAACCTCAGTACATTTCCAGCAATGTGTGTTTTCCACTTGTGTGTACTAAGCGTAGACTGATGGCAAGTTTAAGTAAAGGAGGCTGCCTTGGCTGTAATTACATGAGTGAGTGACAAATATGAGGAAAACACATTTTCTAATACTTCTGATCCTCTGATGTCCACTGCACCCATTAAGCGTTATGCATTTACAATTCCAGACACAAAGACAGGATAAGCAGTAACAGTAAATCACAAAATATACGTGTCCACAGATCCCACAGGTAAGCTGTCATGCTCAGAGCCACATTTTATCTACACTTGAACACACAGTCGTCTGTCTTCAGGTCCTTTTGTCGGGGCATTTTTATTTCACTGCAGGAAATCTCTGATCTGTTTACTTACCGCAGGAATAAACTCGAAATGTGAGCATAGATGCTTCTCATAACCGTAGAGAATGTGACTTTTACATCTTTTAATTAACCATCATAATATGCAGATAGTTCAGTTAGATTAATTGTTGATTCTAAATTGCCCAGAGGTGTGAATGGTCTCTCTGTGTTAGTCCTGCGACAGGCTGGCGACCTGTAAAGGTAGCTGGCAGAGACCCCCCCACCCCACCACCACCACCACGGATGGATGGAATATGCCAACACGTACTCTAATGAAATTTTATTTTAGAAAAAGTTGTTGATAAGAATACCAAGGTACCGATAGCATCACTTGGCTGGTGATTGATCAACTGACTGATTGACTAACATTTGTTTCCTAACTTTACTCTAGCTAGCATAGTATGCTGAGGAGCTCCCAATACTGAATCTAACCACCCTTCAGCTGTTTGATTATCATGAGTCATGAAACATTTTGGCAGGTAATTCTAAGAGACCTAAGGTCTAAACATTTTTCACACGATTCATTTTTCCTGCAGCAGCAAATTGTCTAAATAATAATAATAATATTAAAAAACTCTCCTGCAAAGGAAACATTTTATGCATGTTTGTGAAGTCAAAGCTGGTTCTACTCTGGTGTCCTGCTTGAATAAAAAGCGACAATAATAAACAGACATGTTTTTGTACATTCATGAGAAACATTTAATTGGCCAGTGGCATTAAGGTTTAGAGGAGTTGCACAGAACTGGCCAGAAACATCCAATCTTCCATTTAGGAAAAAAAAGATCAATTATATTTCAGTGTGTGAACAGGTGTTTCCATGTGCTCTTCTATTTACATACGACGATTTACCAAAAAGCTGCAAATATTCACTGCCAAATTAATTTTGCCCAACTTTGTTCATTAATAATTTTTTTACACCCAGAAATCAAACACATAACTCCAAAATTTTATTGAAATTCATTTTGATGTTTTTTTTAATGCAGTCTTGCAATTTATGTAAAAATTCTGTGCACAATATCATAGACTGCTTAAAAACGGTTAGCACATGTTTATCTGGTAAAGCATATATATATATATATATATATATATATATATATATATATATATATATATGAAAGGTAAGATAATAAATCCCTTTATTAGTCTCACAATGGAGAAATTTAGTGTACAGTACAGAGGTTAAACAGAAACTAGGATACAATAAAATATAGTATAAGAGGTAAAATAATAAATAAATAAATATCAAAAGTATATGAGGTAAAGTAGAAAGTACAGTAGAATAGTAAAAAATGTGTTCAGTAGAGATGATATGTATCAGTTATATTGCAATAAATAAATAAATGCAAATGGGGGGTCAAAATAAAAGACATGCCATGGAAGACAGAAAAACATTAATAATAACTAATGATTATATGCAGATCTGTGTATAAACACAAAGAGTGAAATGAGGTGAGTGAAGAAGTGCATCATGGGAACCCCCCAGCAGCCTAAGCCTATAGCAGCATAACTAAGGAGGGTTCAGGGTCACCTGATCCAGCTCTAACTATAAGCTTTGTCAAAAAGGGA
>VOQJ01021443.1:0-13489 GCA_015052665.1 Apistogramma diplotaenia | reverse complement strand
CAATTCTAATTCAATGGCTCTTTCAGTGACCAGCACAAATTATGCAAAGCTAATTTGTGTTTAGCATTATTCATTCCTGAATCAATAAGTCTTATTGTATTTGCAACAAAAGAGAAAGCAGCTAATGTGACGCAGCAGCACAAACAAAGGGGTGGCTGAGACTTAGACTTGTGGCAGGTGGGCTTTAAGGTGCTTTTACGCAGTGACGTCACTGCACCAAGCAGAGTCCAGCCATCGCGTGTTTCTCTCAGCAGCTCTAACAATCAATTAAAGCTCTTAAGGTAATAATGAAGAGCGGTCCGGAAACAGTCGTCCTGCTGGAAGTTTGGTTTCCTCTGCAGGTTCGTTAAACCCAGTGGCAAACAGAGGACATGTTGCATGTGGCTGCAGTCGCCTTTAGGTTTGTGTGTTTCTCCTGCTTGTGCACGAGCATCTAATCTCACTGCGCTATACACTGGTTTCCCTTCATTTCTGCATTACAGCCACCTTCTAGTGATTGAAACGTGCTGCAGTCTGTAAGGTGCCAAAACTGGGGAAAATACAAACACTGGCCACTTTGTTAGGTACACCATTTCAAGAGGTGGTTAATCTAAGCCAGTCCCACGTATGCATGCAGACACGGTCAGCGCCGCCTTCTGAAGTTCAAACCGAGCATCAGAATCAGGAAAAAAAGGTGATTTAAGTGGCTTTGAACACGGCACAGTTGTTGGTGCCAGAAGATCTCCTGGGATCTCCCCACACAGCAAACTTTTTAAGATTTCTGTGAGCAGCAATTCTCCTTTGGTGATGTAAGAAGTGAAAGTAGAGTGGGCTGAAAGGAAGGGCAGCACTAACCCAAATAAGCACTCATGGCAACCAAGAAACACAGAAGAGCAGCTCTGAACTACAGCACGTCAAACCTTGAAGCAGACGGGCCATAGCAGCAGCAGCAGGTCAAACTGGTCCAACGTGAAACCATGGATCTAATCTACATGTATGAACAGGTCAGGGTGTTGGTGGTAGTGGTGTGATGTGTGGCACGTATTTCTTGGTACACTCCTTAGTACCAACTGAGCATCATTAAATGCCACAGCTGACCACAGTATTGTTGCTGACCATCTTCGTCCCTTTGTCACCACCATGTACCCATCTTTTGATGGCTGCTTCCAGCAGAATAAGGTGCCAAGTCACAAAGCTCACAAAGTTGGCCTCTTGAACATGACATGAGGCCCCTGCAATCACCAGATCCAGGATCAGGTTCACCAGTCTGATCCCAGCACTCGGTCGAAAATGCTCACGACACACTAACTTCCTGTGCACCTGGTGTGTCACCCTTTGAAGACTCACTAGGTTATCGGCCTCCACTGCCCCCCATCCAAGAGTGAGAAATCTCTGTCACAGCTGCCACATCCGCAGACAAGCCGAAGCAATTCTTCTCAGCACTGCGGCCACGACTGTCGGCTGGCCGACAGGAAGAGCACGCCGGTGCCCAGATATGAGCCAGGTGAGAAAGGGTACATCTAAGAAATTACCCCTAAATTAATTGGACTACTTGAGACTGACAGAATAATTAACCAGTCCCCAGTTTGCCCAAAACTCCCAGCCTTCATGAGAATCCACCCTACCTCGTCCAGTCTCTCTCAGCCCATCTGTTTATGCTCAAATATGACACCATAAATGAATTTGGTACAACATCTGTACAGTTTAGAAAATGACCATCATTGATGAAAGAATCAATTCAATTTGGGCTGTTGCTATGAAACTGGATGTGGACTCAGTGTCTTGTGTCAAAGTTACACATTTTGATGACCCGACCAGCTTTTTCTGTCACACTGCTTCAGTTAGAAGCCATTTTTCCTTCACTGAATGTGTCTCAGTGTGACTCAATGTGACTTTTTGGTAAAGCATTAGCAAAAATGAATCGCCTCCTTTAAAATATTCCTTCACTCATTTGATCATATCAAAACCTCACATCTGCCTTCTCACGGAGGTATTTCCTGTCAGCGAAGGTTCTCAAGGCCACAACAAGCGTTCCACTGCCTGCACCTGTAATTCCTGATGAATAAAAACACATGAATTGTGGATGTGTGGGGTTATTCTTGTTTGTGTTTGCCAAGCAGAATATGTGAAATTAGCTGAATTAAGAGATGCAAGCAGACACTTTACAATAAGGACAGTCCTGAATCTTCTGTTAGCACTGAGGGCAAGGTAGACAGCAGCCTGAATGATAAAGGCAGATGCAAACTGGGTATGTAATCGATCTCATGAGTAAGTCTTTGTATGTCTGCCCTGAACATAATTCTCTCCGTGACACTAGCAGCATACATTGCATGAATGGTTATACCATTTTTTTGGTCTCCTCCTGAGCAGCCGTGCAGGATTCAGCAAAGGGCGCCCAAAGCTAGAAAGAACAGAAGCCAACAGGCACACATATAGCAAATGAGCAAGGTTAGAGAATCGATCGCCAAGTCTGGTGATGACGAAGTAGAAAGTGGAGAGTAAAAATATGCAGTACTGTGCAAAAGTCTGGAACCACCTGCAATTTCTTTATGCATGTATTTTTGCTAGGAAAATGGGAAAAAGCTGCAGTGACTAATTGAAATGTGCAAACATAACTAAACACAGCCTATAAGTCAAAAACAGGGTTTATACAATTCTAGCAAGCTGGAAAGTCAATATTTGGAATGACCACTTTTAATATTTGACAGCCTGAACTCTCTCAGGAAGCTGTCTTGTCATTTCTTTAAGTAGAGCCATCACAGTCTCCAGGCTTCCTGAAGGACATTCAAAGCTCCTCTGTGCATGTTTGGCTGCCTTTTGCTCCATTCTGTGCCAAGATGATCCCACACTGCTTCAGAAATGTTAAGGTCTGGCCTCTGGGGAAGCCAGTTCATGACAAACAGTGTTGTACTGTGTGTTTTCCTGTGCAGGTGTGCTTTTACTGCAGCGGGTACTGCACGGTGGATCAAACTCTGATCTGCAACACCAAACCATGGACAGTCACTTTGTTACAACAGAGAATCCACCAAACACAGATTTCCTTACTTGTTATGCTAAGTTTATAATATTATTCAATATCATTTTGAAGGACAATAGCAGCATCAGAGCTGTTGAAAGTGGGTGCTGTCGGTCTCTGCTCTTCATGTGTATGCAGTCGCACATTTCCTACAAGTCTTTTGCTGATACCATCTGTTCCAGGTCAGCCAGAACCGGTCCAGCTGACCGGCTCGACACGACTGCAGCTCGCTCAGATTGATCTGCAGCCTGAAGGATGTAAGCAGCATTCAGAGGCAGCACCCACAAAAGTCAAAATCTTCTTCTTCTTCTTCTTTGCACAGAATATCAGTTATGGTGTGCAGCTCCAAGTTCTGGCTGAATTATTTATTGTTCTCGCCTTTGTTGTGATTTGTTGTTCTCTGTGTGTTGCCCACAGTGTCCCAACTGAACTGATGCAGAGGCAAAATATGCCAACTGTCGCAGGTTTGCGGTCCATGGTAAATCCCACTATAAACAGATTAGATCAGCTCAGCATCTCTGGATAAACATGATTTTAATATAATCGTTCCTTCCTCGTCGGGGATGATTCTTACGTCTCTGTGTTTCTGGTGTTTATCGTGGCCTTCGCACACCTGTGTTTAAGAAAAAGTGGTGTTCTTGATTACAGCCGCGGTGGGTTTTAATAACAAAGCATGTAAGATAAATAAGAGGTGCTGCCTATACTCAGTTTCACATCTACAATTCTCTGTTTACCTCCCGAACACTCAGTCACACACATCCTTTCACAAAGGAGACTCAGAGGCCAGCGTATCTCCTGAAAACTACTAATCAGCGATGAGTCACCCAACATCTTATCAGATAGCGATTCCTGCATTGCTCTTCACTCTTTTTTTCCTTTTGTTTTTTTAACTTCAGCTTCCAGCGCTGTGCTGCCTAAGAGTAATTTCAGTGATAAAACATCACAGGGGAGATGAGTGTTAACAAAGGCGGCTCGTGCTTCTGCAACCTTTGGGGCAAAACATAATTCCACAACTCATTTGAAAGCGTATTTCACCAATTTTCTTCTTTTTAAATGCACTCTGTGAGCTTTCTTTGAAGTCTCCCGTTTCTGTGTCTGTGCACAAACTACTGCAGCCGCTCTGCTGATAAATGCAGATGAGTTCACCAGATGTTAAGTAAGCTAGTAAGCTTGGTTAGCATGTCACATTCATACCATATATATAGAGACAAACATGCTAATGAGTAAGTAACAGAATAATAAAATACTAGTACAGTAATTTCACTCACCAAAGCTAAAGCACGAACTCCTCAGAACACTGATGCTCTACAACATGTTATTTATTGAGTAACTGCAAATCTACCTCTGAAAATGTTGCAAATCAAAAGAGGATACGGCTGCTCAACAGCTCTGGATCGTTGGCCGGTTTAGCTGGACTGAGCTACTATGAAGCCATGCTGTTGATTTGGTTTGTGTTTAAATGAGCTTCAGCTCAGAGAGGACAGTGGCATTACTGGGCCAAGTTCATGTACGGTTTCTTCTTTGCATGGCAGCGCTTCAGCCTGCATTTGTGGACGGCATACCGAACTATGTTCACAGACAGGGATTCCTGCAGGTTTTCGTGAGCCCATGCACTCATTTCCATGTAGTAGCACCTGAGGCGTCCAGTATTGACTGGCCTTGTCCCGTGCACACAGAGATTCCTCCAGATTCTCTGAAGGTTTTATCACGGACTGTCGATGAGGAGATTTTCAAACATTACTCTGAACACAGTTTGTAGATGCGGTTTTGCAGATTGGTGAACCTCTGCCTCTCTAAGATGCTCTTTGACATATTTCTGATCTGTTGCCATTTAACATAATAAGTTGGAAAATGTTCCTCAATCTGTTTCAAATCCAGGACCTTCTTACTGTGAGGCAACAGTAGGGATATCACTTATGATGACCTCAGAGGGTTAAACCAGAAAGAAAGTAACAAAGACACAAACAAAGATTGGTGAAGAAAGAAGAAAATAACAAGCCAATTAAATTAGCATAGAAAAATCTTAAGAAATTGGACCTGCAGTAGGATCCGTCTCTGTTGTAACCAAACCTGTTCAGTTTCAAAGCATCTTGGACTACTATTTTAACCCATGCTCTGAAAGCACTTAAATCTGTTGACTGCAGAACAACTTTTACATTTAAGCATTTATCTTTTGACCTCTATCTGTCCTACCTCTCAGTGTCAAAGCACTCAGAGACAAGGTAGCGAAAGGTTGCTTTTTGGCCACATGCTAAACATGTAAAGTTTCAGGAACTATAAGATGTTACCCTTCAAGTCTCTAAGATGCATTTTGGCTTTACAGTTCCTCTGCTATAAGATTCCTGTTTGTTTGATCAGCTTAATCTCAGCATCACTCCAACTCAGCATATTACATTCTTAAATTACATTATGGGTTAGTCTGACGGTACAAACAAAACTACTTCCAGAAACAGATACTCAAATGTCACCATTTCACCAATAAACAATCAAGGAAAATGCCAAAGGACAGTCAATAAGGTAAAAACCCGTAATTAGCTCTGTGCAGGGAGAGCCATATGGATTTTGGACTTCATCACTGAAGACTGTGGCTCTACACTGTGCTGTAGTGCAGTTATTTCTCTGTCACAAAATATTGCTGTTTAGTACAGGCTGTATATATTAGAAGAATTATGAAGAATGCTTAAAGGGGGGGGAGATCCAGAGTTGCAATTTAAAGCACAGTTACTAATGAACGTAGTATTAGACTCTAAAGTTCTCAAATCTTCAAAAAATAATAATAATGCAGGCTGCTAGCCAGTGGTTGATCGGCCGGCGTTGTGCCGGGCTGAGGATTTCACCGGCTCAGCGGTTAGCATTAGCTTGCTAATTAGCATTAGCATGCTAATGCTAACACCCCGCACGCACGCGCCGTGTTGAAATTTTTTTCTGGCTCGAAGCCTGATAATGGATGCATCATCAGTAATTCAGGATGGGGAATCTGAGAAAGATGATTCTGTTGATCTGTGAATCATTTTGGGGTATTTTTTTTGTTTGTTTGTTTTGCTGTTTTATGATACAAAAATTTTAAAATTAATATTTTTAAATGTGTAGCGAAATTACCGAGTAGGTTAATTAATGGAGAAGTTTTGTTTCTCTCAACCACCAGTTTCACATATATATCATGCAATTTCTTTAATTAATTGTAAAATAAATGATTATAGGCAATTAACAGATAAGGCTGCTATAATATTTCCAAAGAAATCAAGCACAAGTAATAATTGCAAAATATAATACAGAATTTGTCTTTTTGTAGGATACTTTGTTCTGTGGTAATCGGGGTATAACCTCAGGGGTCAGAAAATGAAGCTAAAGTGAAGTGTAAATGTTTGTCTGCACAGCCTGGGACAAAAAATACGTTTTCAGCCCTTTGGATTTATTGACTCTAGCTTGCTCCACCCTCTTGTCCAAATATGGTCATGTCTGACTTCAAACAATAACACAACATTGGTCAAAATATGAGCTTTGATGCTTCAGAACGCAGAGTTCAGAAACCAGTACTTCCATCTTTTATATACAGTCTATGGTGTTAATTAATTTTCGTGCCATGGTAACGCTGGAAGAAGACTTCCCCAGCAGAGCATACTACCACATCAAAAACTCTGAATGGCTCAAGAAACATAATGCACACAATCTACAGCACCCAGAGGATGTGCTGATGTTTTAGGTGAGGAGGAGGAGGAGGAGGAGGAGGAGGACCTGTACAGCATCAGGCAGACGTGGTGGGGCTGAGTGGCTTCCCAAGCATCATTTCTTTTAATGTGTTTATTGGTTTTAACAGATTTCCCAGTGCATTATTAACAGGCTAATAATGAACCTAATGCTTTACATTATACATGTTTCAGGGTTAATGACACCAACAAATTAAAATGTGAAAAAAGGGGGGGGGTGGTGTCTGACATAATTTCATCCAGATACAAACTCTAAATTTGCTTTAGGCAAGATTAATTGAAAAGTTATGTTCTATAGTGTGAACAACACTGAACAGCACAGCACCAACATCGGCTCTGCTCACTGTTGATAACTGTCATTAACAAACCACAATCTCCCCAAGCTTCCTATAAAATGCCAATTAAACCTTTGTAGAGAACATTTTGCTAAACGCATTCTACAGCAGCCACGGCGCAGCGTGGTCATCCTAATCCTCCCGGTGCAGAATTAGCACAAATTCCTCGTGTTGCATTCACATCCTGCAGTCTGCTCCCGGCAGGACTCTGAGCCGTCCCAGGTGTCGCCGTACAGGCCCCTGTTAGGCTGCACCTAATGACACTCATTGCCCAGCATTGGGAAATATGGTCATTAAGTGCTGCTAAGCAACAGGCATTCACACTGTTCTCACTCACATCACCTCCCCAGCTAAATGGACACCACTTGGCTGGGTGGGCCACTGTTGCGCTCCTGTCTCATAGACTTGACTTTCTCTAGTTAGAGGCTTTTCTCACACTCGGGTCTCAGTTATTTTTTGCAAGTCAGAAACACAGGACGTGCCTCCCGGTGGCTCTGCGATGATGTTGGACCACAGCAGCCAGGCAGCCGTCACTAATGGTCGGCCAGTCGCCTCTCGGCTCCACATCACAGCTCGTCTGTCAGTCGAGTGAAAAATGTCTGCGACTGAAAAGTGGCCTCGCTGTTTTCCAGCTTCGCTTCTGTCTGTAATGCTGTACATAGATTTATCAGGATTTTTTAAGGTAACTAACTTCAGCAGAGCTTCACTTTAAGCACAGCAATAATAATATACAGCTTATCAGGCTTTTTATTAAGATATTCAACACATTTGACTAAGCATTTTGCAGCTACTTACATAACTTGAACTCCTTCATTCATCAGAAATTGAAATCTGTAAGCAAGTGATTGGAACCTCCAAACTGAGTGACAGCTGGAATATATTTTATTTAAACCTTTGACTCCGAGGACCCGGTGTTCTCTTTGCTGCTGAAATGTGCTGCCATCCTGTTAAGACTTTAAAGAAGGTCATGTGAAGAAAAAAAGTGGATTCCTGTGAGCCAGGAAGGGGATTTAAAAAGATCTCCAAAGTACTTTAAATCATTTCATTGTAACAAAAATCATCTTCAAGTTGTATGAATGTCAGATGAGCGGTGACCCGAACTATGAAGCACAGAGCAGGCTGTTCGAGACCAAACAAAGTCTCCGTTAAGCTCAGAATATCTGCAGCAGCTGCTGGTGTAAAAGAACCTGCATCGGCAATCAGTGTTTTCACAGTAAACGTTAGTCAAAGAGCGAGAAACGAGGGGCAGCAGTTACCGTGAAAAAGGTTTGATGCAGATTTTCAGGAGAAGAATCACCAATTTGGAAGTGTGGCGTTACTGTTTGGGTTTGCTTTCCTCAGTTCACGACACAGTTCTGTGTTGTATCAAAGGCCGCTTCGATAAGTCTGTCCAGAACCACCACATGAGGCCGGGCCTTGTTGTGCACCAGGCGGGCCCGTGTAGGGTCTGACACTGGGTCCGAGGATTGATCCAGACACCTAATGCGCTGCTAGAGGGAAGGCTGGGAATGCAACAGTAGCTGAAAATACCACTCATTACAATGAAGGTGGCTATGTCTACTTGAATGATGGGCTACAGCAGCACATCAGGTGCCACTCCTGTCAGCTAAGAACAGGAAACGAGGCTATAATTCATATGTGTTCATATGGGTTTTAAATAGAGTTTATTCAACCGAATTTTTAATAAGAGCAGTTGAAAATTACAATGTAAGAGAGAAACACCCACAAGAGGTTGTTGTTTCTGCTAAATGGGCCAAAACCAGCTTTTGATGCCAAGACTGTTCTTTATTTTTCTGCAAAACAATATTACATATTTTGCCATTTGTGAGGAATAATAGAAAAGGACATTTTTCCTCATGACTGTTCAAATGCACCACCTTCATGTGTAGGAGCTCTCATCCGAAAAGCCAGCAGTTTCTATGGGATGCCCTCGCTCTTTCACAGGATTGAGACCTGCATTACAGCCCAACGTTAACTCCTTTTCATTGTTAAATTAAAGGAATATGACCTTATTAATCCTACTATTCAGAACAAACTAAGTTCACGTGCACCCACACATTCCACAGTTTATGATGCAGGTGATGCTGTGAGACTTATAAGCTACATCACGCTGCTTTATCAGCTTTTTGTTTTTTTCCCCACCTATGTAACTCTTCTGTCACTGTGCTTTTTCACTGTATTTGTATTCCACCCTCCGGGGGTCCCGCATTTAGTATCAGAGACACTACTCGTGTATCAAAAACACTAGCGGACCACACACTGTGCGCAACCCGCCGACGCTGATTTCATGCTGCTGTTCCGCGGCAATAACTCATACAGGAGACCACACACTCCCACTCCTTCTGCAGATGGAATAAAGTGGTTGTGATAAGACCGTGTGGGAGTGCATTATAGTGCAGAACTCCATAGTGAATATGAGTGTCAGGGTCCAGCAGGGGAGAATTAACAGCAGGTGGAGCAGCATTGGTCATCGGCACTCTCAATGTATGTGCTGAGAAATTACATAAAATACCCCTGCAGTATTATGCGCAGGTTCTTTAAAGGAATTACATGTCAGAGACTTGAGGAACACAATGTATGAATATAACAATACGATGAAAAGCAAATGCTCTTTGTGCCTGAGCTGCGAGCAGAAACACCCAGCAGTTTGGCAGCTGTATAGTGTGCCGTGCTGACTCACAGCCTGGGGCAGCCATAGTGGATCAAAATGCAACCAGCAGCCAAAGGATGACGTGAGCTAAATGTCAGAGCTTTGTTGCACAGTCCACTCTAATCCCAGACTGCTGGGAAAGATGACTTGGATTCAGGTGATGAAGCCCACAGGAACCTCACAATGTAGGACACTTCAGCGAGGGTTTTATGCAACATATCGGCAAATCCAATAAATACCCCAAAGCAACAGTGACCCCTCCCCCTCCAACCCACCCACCTACTGACCCACCCCCAAGCTTCCCCATCATTTCCATGCAAAGGGTTATGTGACACTCTTGTAGCCGTCTGTTAAGTATGAAGGAAGAATCAGGAATAAAAGGTCAAAGGTCATTTATGTGTGAAACACAAATCAGAAAAAACACATTGAGTTTGAAACATTGTATTCAGTTGTAACTGTCAGTTGCAGTGCATGTAGAGCAGAAGGGTTATTTAGTAGCAGTAATTATTTTATTAATTAGTACTTATGGAGGATAGAACTGATGGACGCAGCCACTGTGACATCACGGGGCAGGTTTTGTATCCACAGGTGTGTGTTTCTGCAGGTGACTAGATGCTGTAATGTCAGCCACTGTGACACTGGACTCTGTGGGGATTCACGTGTTTGCAGTGGCACTTCTTTTTGATGCTGTCGCCGTGTTTCAGAGTGGGAGTTCATAAAAGCACGGTTTACCCACCATTCATCAAGCAGCAGCTCACCGAACCACACTCGAGTCTGGGTGAGGTGCTGTGCGTCGTCAGTGCTGGAGTGGAACGTCCAACACCAAGAAACTCCAGCTATGAGAGGAAGGCTCCCTCCCTGAGCGAAGTGAACATGTCTCTATAGTAAAGGCTTCTGTCGCCACACATATGGGAACAAACTTGTAAAATGCGGGCCACATGCACTGATGGTGTTTTGATGGATGAAATCAGTGGTATAATGTGGAGAAGCAGGACCACCAACACTGAAGGTGAGCAGGAAGAACAGCACAGGCGAGTGAAGCTTGAAATAGAATCTGCTCAGCCTGTTTTTCTCAGACTCCCTGCATTTCGTAGCTGTTTTTCTCATCCGGTAGCTGGATGCTGCTTACCTCGGCCTCAGGCTTATTGCTCTGGCGAGGTAGATACTTCTCTGAGAGGACTAAAAGCTCTAAGCCAGGAATTAGAGCCTCTTCTCATGATTTTTTTTCTTTAAGAGTAAGATACCGAAGCATCGGGATTCACGATAACAGCAACCAAAGCGAATTCTGGAATTTATCTTGGATTTTTTGAATCCATCCCTTTTGTTTCCATTTACTAATAAACACTAATGATAATTCAGGTAAACCTGAGGGAGATCACAGACGATTGCTCTCTCCTCATCTCTCCTGATTGATTTTTCTCTGCTTTTGCTCTTTGCTAGTCTCCTTGTCACTGCTGGCAGTGGTGTGTAAGTTAAGTCCAAAAAACTGAGTAAGTCACAATTAACAGACAATAATAAGCCTCTGCTATCTGACCTGTGAATGGAAGCTTTTGTTGCTTTTTTACCTGGAAACACACCGTCTGCTTATTACTACTGTAACTGTGCCCGGGGCATCATTTCATGAAATTTCACCTTACGTTTGTGGAAATACAAGGTGGCATCCAACAAGTCTTTGGGAGGGGCTAAAAGCAGAGATATGTGCAGGTGTTGATGACATCATCAGAGTTATTTTCTGGAAGATCAGCGCAAATTCAGCTGTTTTTGTAGGCTGAGCAATAATTGTTGTCTGGGCATGCTGCGGTCCTTTCTTCCTCTCAAACTAATAATACCTCGTGGGTTTCGTTTCTTTCAGGATAACCCTGCAGGGCTGAACTGTGCTGCACAGAGGGACCTCATGCACACAGTTTATCCTCTGAGCACTGAAAACAGACCAGCCGGCTCCGGAGCCAGCGACTCCCACAGTGAGCATCAGCACTGCCGAAACACATTCCCATCGATCTGTGTGGAGACCTCCATCAGGCTCCCAGTAGGACACTCCAGCAAGGTGAAAATGATCTACTTGCTACAAAGTGCAACCAGGGTGAACGGCTGAAATCATTTTTCAATTCAGACACTATATTAACAACTTTCTTGTTTTCAGAGGAGTGACAAGTACAAATTCTGCCAACATAATGAAGAATTACAGCTACCAGCTGCCAAACAGATTGGCTTTAATTCACAGCACCGATTTCATCATACAAACTGGGGACACGGAAATAAAGCATCAACCACAGAGGACATTAATCATTGGTAGGACCTGCTGGATGCACCCAGGTAACAGGACACTGTAGCTAAGGGGGTAACGACAGATGAATCATCACTTATTTAGCAAAGACATTACTTGTTCCTTAAATTTGTGTTACTTAATTAAATTACTAAACATAAAACAGCAAAGAAAAAATCTTAATACTAATCACTTTTCCGATGCAAATGCTACACTAGTTCTTATAAAAATGAGAGGAGTATGGATGCTGTCATCTGGTCACTCACCCATCCAAATCATTTAATTCAGGTGTTCCAGTCACCTCTGCAGGTGTATAACAAGCATTAGTGAAATTTCCTCACTGATAAAAATTCCACAGTGGTATTAAACTAAAGCAAAGTGGGAAGAATGACAGGAAGTTAGCCACAAAGTGGTCGGCCATGCAAGATGACAGAGTGGTCAGTAAATGTTGGGATGCACAGAGGTCACCAACTTTCTGCAGTCAGTCGCTACAGACCTCCAACCTTCCTGTGGCCTTCAGATCAGCTCAAGAACAGAGTACAGAGAGCTTCATGGATGGGCTTCCATGGCTGATTATCTCAAACTGCTTTAACATGACGGTGAGGCCACTGTACTAAAATGGCCTCCACAGTCACCGGGTCTCACTCCAATAGATCACCTTTGGGGTGTGATGGAGCTGAAGAGACACATCGTGGATCAGCCAGCTAACCTGCACCATCATGTTGATATGAACCAAAATCTCTGAGGAATGTTTCCAGGACCCTGCTGAATCGATTCCACGAAGAACCGAGGCAGCTCTCAGCTCCAGCCTGGTACCAGTGAGATGTACCGATAAAGTCTCCAGTGTGCAGACAGAAACAAGATGTGAGCTTTGGGATCATCATCACTTCGGTTTAATATGTTCAGGGCCGGTTTTAGCTATGGGCAATTTGGGCTATGGACTGCCCAGGGCGCAATCTGTTTGAGGGCGCACGAGCGCCGTCAAAAACAGAAAATAAAAACTCTCCAGTTTTGGGGCTTAGGTAGAGGGTTCGGGTTCGACTACCACTCATTTCCATGTCAGATCAGTGCAGTGGGCGCTGGGGCGCCCTCACTGTCACGTCACAGCTGTGGAGTGAGGTCATACAGGTTGTGTGTGTCAGAGGAGGCAGGGGGGAGGGGGGCGAGGCGAGGGGATAGACTGATCCAGACCACACAACACAAACTGCTCTAAAATAAATTGTATTTCATTCCTAAAATGAACACAGATCCACACACCTTCATGGTATTAGCTGGGTTAGCTATGTGAAACATGTAAAAAAAATGTCATAGGCTACGTGAGTTTGTTTACGTCACGTGACTCTGGTTGATTGATGGGTGAAGAGACTGTTGTCGAAAGGTAAATATGGATGAAGGTAAAAGAGCAAAGAAGCATCAGGTGCACTTTAGAAAAAGAAGAAGAGGAGAAACGGGCAAAGGATGAAGGTCTGCAGATTTCTGTGAGTGACGTCATTGGCATTAGGCCATAGGCTATTTATTAGCCTCTTGCTAATATGTTGC
>VOQJ01021435.1:2045-15649 GCA_015052665.1 Apistogramma diplotaenia | reverse complement strand
TTGATCCCCGAGTTCCATTCACGGACAAAAAAAAAGGGGGAAAAAAGAAAAATTAAACGGGATGAATAAAATCAAACATTACAATTACCTGAATAATGGGAAACATGAAAATCTGAGTTTTCTCTGGCTTTCAGCGAACTTACTCAACTAATATTGAACAAAAGGGAGCAAATGTAACGGTAAAATTTCCTGGTGGTTATTATATAAAGCCCCCCAGGGGGGAAAAACTGATTTATCTCATTGCTGTTGGAATTTGGACCATTATGTTTTTATCCAAAAAGAAAAAAAAAAGTTGCGGTTTAGCTAAAAGCAACAAGCGACACGCTGTTGTTGTTTTCATTGTTTCGGCCGGAGCAGCACTTGTACTTACTTGGATGACCATCCCCTCCACTTGACGAGAAACTCCAACTTTCCCTGGAAAAAAAACCCCACAAAGAGAGGAAGAGGCCGTTTGTAAAACAGGAGGCGAACACGCGGGTGAAAGTTGCCACTGTAGTTTTCACGCACTGACCTTTCTCATTCGTTTGTTTAAGATGCATTCCGCATCAAAAACCTGCTCTCCCACGGCGCTCAGTTCCTCCATGTCTGCCTTCGCCCCCGAACACAATCCTTTATCAAAGGAAAGGTCCACACGGCGGAATTACGCAGGGACGCAGCCGGATGTGCAAACACGAGCCTTCAAATTAAAGGTAGGTCCAGGCGCCTGGCAGATTTTTAATGCGGTAACCCGCAGTTATTACGTCAAATAAAACAGCATGACGTGTTTTTAAGACACCGGGCAAGAGAAGAAAAAATTCAGTCAGTATGTAAATATGATATAATATTTTATTCAATGCATTTTAGGCACAAGCTTTTGCAGACATTGAGCTCAGATTTTGGCAGGTACACAAACAAGTGATCCAGTTATACAAATAAAAAAAGTTGATTTATATATTCTAATGAAAGAAGTGCTATAAAGGATGTGGATGTTGTGCTAAAAAAAATTGGGGCTCTTTATGAATTACACACATGCTGAGATTTTGAAAGTTGCAGCCGGAAGTGTAGAGCGCCCGTTTTTCACTTGACACTTTTAATGACGAGAGGCGGGCAACTGACTGTGTGAAATATGTCACTTGGCAGCCACCGTAGATTCATCAGCGTATTGACTTTTATAAATGAAAGTGGGAACGTGAAATGATCATTACTACTCTGTTCTCAGTATCTTTTATTCTGATTTAATTGATCATTTTACTTTATGGCTTTTACATTTATTTAGTACATAAAAAAACAATAAAACATTAAGTTAATGGTCTCAAATGTTTACATTCACGTGCAACACGTACTTGTTATGCTTGATGATGTTTATTCACATTTAATTACAGCAGGTTTGAAAAAGGCACACTTGTAAAAGGATTCACCCAGCCAGTGCATATCTCATTAAACGACTTTCGATACCTTCTTTTCATTTTGTATTATTTGTTAATAACTTAAATATTAATTTACACACAGGTGTGCTGTTTGGTTTCTTGTGCAACTTGTCCAGAAGGGCTGTCCACGGGGCGCTGCTTTTAAATCTCTGAGACGCGATTTGTTTCTTTAATGCTCAGAATGAAGTTTGAGCTGTGCATTCTTTTCCTGAGACATCGTCCAAACTTCCTGATCTGAAACACAGAAACAGACATTTTTATTGGCTACATGCGAGAATAGATTCACATCCCAAAAGTACGAACAGATGTTAAGAGGAAAGAATTTTTCACCTTTTATTTCTCAGAAATACCAGCTTGAAAGAGTAAGTCGTTACCTTTTTGTCCCGCGTTTCTTGTTGAATAGTCGGTGGGTCAGAATCACTATAAAGACTACAGCAAGAAATCCAGCTACTGCAGCCAGGCCGGTGAAGCCATTTTTCATGTAATTTGTAGCTCCACTAGCTCGAGCTGAAAGAAGCAAAAAACACTAATTCCCATAACAAAGATTTTAATTTTGGAAGATTGATTTTTTAATGCCTCTGCACCAACCTCAAAAATAGTTTTATTTAACCCCATTTTGTTATTTTCTTATGCAGTGTCTTGATTTTCATACCTGGAAACCCAGAGATATCAAAGCACTGCCACTTGGGGCTCTTAATTACATTAGCCGCCCACATGATGGCGCTATGTCAGCAAGTTTTACTCTTCTCTCTTCTATAATAATAGTGGCGCTAAATGATCTGATTTGCCGGCTCCCCACCGCAGGAAGAAGTTTGATTTTGCGGCTCACACTGAAACTTTAGTATCTGGTCACCGTTTGGTTACATTTGAGCAGCAGAAGTACCCGGGTAGGTTAGCTCAAAGTACAGAATACAGTGCTGGACATCCATTAATATGTTAACCTGTTGTTTCCCACTGTCGCCAAGTGCTTGCTCATGACTGCTGGGTCTTCTCTGTAGTTGTTGTAGGGCCTTTACCTTACAATCAAAAGCGCCTTGAGGCGACTGTTTGCTGTGATTTGGCTCTGTATAAGTAAAATTGAATTGAATTGATTGTTGTGGGTCACTGAAAGGTCAGGACCTCTCTGCTCCCGAGGAATGCAAGAAGCTAACAGCACTCTGACTCGATGACTTCATTATGCTGCACATTAAAGCAAGTGGACAGCCAATTAATGTTGACTCTAAACTCTGGAAGGGTTGACCATTTAAAAAAAATTCTATATGTGAGCATCAACAATATTGCCTAGCATCTTTCATGCACTGTAAGGAAATGCTTCACATTGCTGATGCTGGTTGGTAGACATGCCAACATATGAATAAGGGAAGTGTTGCCGCCCACCCAATAACTGTTATGTTTATGAAGATTTTATGATACTAAAACAAGGAACTTTTGTAGAATTAACTGTTAATGATTATTATGATTTCCATATGCAAGATCTTTAGACATGATATAAAAAAATCTAAACTTGCCTCAAGAACTCCAGATGTACCTTGTAAGTTGTCACCTATGGCAACCTTACATCTGATTTGGACACAAGTAAAGTCAGAAATGATGGATGATTGGCCCAGTAATGAAGGAGCAGGTGTTGGAGCGACACACTTTCGGCGCCACGGGGAAAGACTCATTAGTCTGATGTAAACTCACCCGAAGTAGTAACCAGCATGTGTTCGGTGGCGTTGAGGTGGCCGTCATTGACCTCCGGCTGGATGCCCAGGATGTGACACATCAAGGGGTAGATGTTAACCGTCTCAAAGGGCTGTACGATCAGGTTCTTGTGAAATGCTGGACCCACTGCTCTGAAGAAAACCTTCATGTCCATCTCTTGGTTGTCAAAGCCGTGCTCTCCCTTGTTGAACTGAACTGGGAAGTACTGCGAGGACAGGACGGATAACATGACCCAGTTTGATGGATTCAATTAGAATACAAGTTTCACAAGGCAGCCAAATAAAAAGCTCTCAACAGAGGTCCACTAATGCTTGGACTACTCTCACTCAGTCAGCAGAGGGAGGTGTTGACCAACTGAAAGAGGCTTTTCTATACTCTGCATCTGAAGCCCCTTCAGCCTTTGTGGCTGCTGTCCAGCAGTGATGGTGCCTAAATGGGAATTTTAATCCATCTTGAAAATGTTCATCTTCATTACATACGTTAACGACTTAAAGTGGTTTCATCATTAAATGTTACATATAGTAGTATTTCCAAAATGTGTTATATAATGCTCAGAGTTTAGACAACGCTGCTATTTTTATGTTATGTAACTCCTGATATTCTTATCCTTTATAATATAAAAAGGGGGCGGGAACAATGGCCTGCTGTGACTTACAGACCTGAGATGCATAAATTGATTTTCTTCATGTTCAGGATTTTAAGGAGATTTCACTTCTTTCTTTTTTTTTTCCTCTTTGAAATTAAGTTATGATTTAATGGTCCTCAGTACTGACGGACACATTCACTTGCAAAGTTGCTGCACAGTGGAGCGACTGAGTGTGGAGCCAAATGAAAATGCTAATTTTGAATTTTGAGGCATGAATAGCTTCATGAACCATTTGAGAGCGTACTGCATGTCATCAGCAAGGCCTGGATTATCCTGAGGACGTGCAAATGCACTTGATTAAAATTGTAATGTACTAAGATTAGAATTTAACTCCTTGCGTCTGGTTGAAAAGAGCCCAGTTGAAGTATTTTCAATGAGCAGATTTTAAGTAATTTAATTATTTCTGTAGTCAAGAAGTGAGGAACTGTATAGAAAAGAAAAAAACAGATGCCATGAACAGATAATTCATCCATATCGTTATCAGTATAGAAGTGCTTGTTACTTAATAACCTTATGACCACCTATGACAGTCATAATCACATAAATTGGTTGGCTGTTAATAAGTTATATGAGCGATACTGCAGCATGTTGCATGAGCTGATAAACCTGCAACTTTACAAACCTCCTAATTGGACTTTGGGTGTTGTTATCTCTCTGAGGCAAATATTGCTGCGTGCAGTGATACGGCACATCAGCTTCTGACAGAACGGCGCCCTGGCATGAGTAAATGTTGGATTTGACGTGTGTGATCGCTGATCGTTTCATTTCGTCAGGCGAGAGCGTCTGTCAGCCTACCCCGTTGATCACATATCCAGGGTCAGCCCACAAAACGATGGGTAGGATCCGGTCATTTCTGGCAAAGCGAAGGTGCGCCGGCATCTCCTCCTTCTTGTACACGTGCAGGTGTGGATGAGCCCCTTTCAGGGCTTTATAAACCGCCTCCAGCTTGCCTGGCTTTGGCAGGAGCATCCCAGCAGGTCCATAGTCGACCAGGTGGAAGGACAGGTCCCCGAACGAAAAGCCTGGAATCTTTGACAGGATGATTTCGTCCACCAGGCCATTCCGGTAAATGTTGGACATGCCGTGGTCCGATGTGATGATGATGTTCAGGCGGTGAGTCAGCCCGTGCTGTTCGGCTGAGCGCCGGATGTAGCCCACCGTTCGGTCCACTTGTTTGACCATCTCCCGACGTTCATTAGAGTCTGGACCATATTTGTGGCCTGTTCCATCAGGCTCACCAAAGTACATGGAAACAAAGTCCAAATTCTTGTTGCTGAACCAGCCCATCACCTTGTCTGTGTTTTCTCGCCAAGCTGTCTCGTTCTTGTAGTTGTAAAGAATCGGCTCCACTTCCTGCTCCATAGCAACCAGTCCCTGGTAACTGGAAGCTGTGCCAGGAAAGTGAAGAGAGCCAGCTTTTCGGCCCTGGAAGGTTAGAAAAAAACGAGGCCACATTAACATAAACATGACATATGTACTTGACACACTGACAAGTATGTGAAAGCTACATCTGCTCACACTGTGGGTCAACATACTAGGAAACCACATCAGTAATAGCTGGATTTTGATTAATTTTCTTAAACCTACAGCTTAACCTTTGAAGCAGACTTTCAGAAGCTGTCATTTGCATGCAGTTAACATCTACGCCTGCAAAATAATTTGCAGTATAACTGGTGGTGATCTTCCCGAAATCATTCAGCGAGCCTTCAGAGGTGTTTTGTCAAGAGAAATGGTTTCTATTTCTGCAAACAGCAAAACAGTCTCTCTCAGTGATAAGATGGAAATTGTGCTGCACAGACCTGTTTCTGTGCTGTGATCCAGATAGGCAGAGTGCCATTGTCCCACCAGTCATTCACAAACTGAGTCTGATAGTAAGGCTTCTTCTCTCCAGTGGCTGTGTCGAACCACATGTTGTGGATTACCCCGTGATTCTCGATGTAGCGGCCTGCAGAAGAGAATCGCTGTCAGTCTGCTTGCACTCATTATTCATAGCGTGACACATTCACATTAAAAATTCTATCAACTTAACAGGCTGAGTGGCATGGCGCTTTTGGACAAGGTCTTATGACCAACTTTGGAGATTAGAGGAATTTAATTTCAAGGAAGTTAAATTTCTTTTAGCAGGCGCTGATGATTCGAGAGTCAAAATAAAAAAAATAAAAAAAAGGGAACAGAGAATTCTTCCCTCAGTCATCCAAGCATAATCATCTTACTCAGCTATAAAAGCGGTTGGACCCTGGGACATTCAATTACAACTAATTCCTTTTTCCTGTGGCTTTTTCAATACTTGCAAAGTAAACTCAGAGCGGTTACTACTCCGTCATGATATGCAGATCCCCCTGCCAAGGAGAAGCACCGCTGCAGAAAATGAAACTCTTTACCTGTCAAGAGGGTGAAGTGTGTTGGACTGGTGATGGTGAGGAAAGCCGGGGTGACGTACCGGGCTTTGACACCCTCCCTGGCCATTTGGTCGAGGTTGGGCGTGTCCACGTCGCGGTCGTAATCCCACCGGAAACCATCGAAGGAGACCAGCAGCAGCTTCTGTCCCCCTGTGCTCAGCGGCGCTCCGAGGACCGACGAAGCCCAGAGGACGCAGAGACTTGCAGTCCACAGCATGGTGAATGTAGGCACTGACTCTGTCGCACCGTTAAAGCTCTGCTTTATATGAGGGAGCCCCTTCACGACGGCCGGCCAAAGTTTTACCAACTTATCTCAGTGATCGGACTGACCTTATCTTTTCTGCGTGTTTATGGGCTGATTTTATGACGGTTGGCTTGTGCTCTCTGAGAATTTCCCCAATTTCCCTCTAGACGACCGGCAGTAAAGCAGATTAATCTCTTCAGGTCTCGTGGCTGTTGCCCCCCCCCCCAGCTTGCTTGTTGATCCTGTCTTTCTGTTTGTCTGCTGCCCGTCTGTGTGTCGAAGTTTCTTGTGAATCACTGACAATGAGGGAATGACACTTTGATGGGTTTCACCTTGAGTTGGGATGGTGCATGATTGATCTGACACCAAGAAAATGAAGAGGAGAATGAGAGTGTATATTTCCTCGTCAGATAGCAGTGGTCTCAAGGGAACAAAAGACCCTAATAGACATATTCATTTTAATAACTCTAATGTTTATATAGCTCCAGGATATTGTCATAAGGTCTTTAGAAATCTGCATAGATTTTTCTAGCAGTGACCATGAGGGTGGACCAACTATTAAAAAATGAACAGCAGCCTGTGTGTTTCAGCTCGGATCATACCCGGTGTCCTTATCCAGACATTATATATCACTGTGATGTAACCTTATCAACGCCCATCAAATTGCAAGACAAGCTAACTCTTCAAATTTGTTCTTTATTGTGTGTGTCCTTGGCACAGGTTCAAGGGACCAGTCTAATCTTTATGGAGATAAGGGCTAACATTCATCAGCCTTCATTTACCTTATTCATATGCATTAGCTTTCTCATATTAACTCTATGTGCTCGCCGTTCGCTGTCAGCAGGATTTGGACGAGTGTTTTGGACTGCTGAGACCGGTGAAAGTCTCACATCTCTGCCACGAGAACTTTATCAAACATCTACACGCTGAACTCGGTGGGCGAGCAAACTTTGTCTGACCCTCTCAGTCCTGTGCAGAGTTTCCACAGGGATCTTCACATTTTCTTGAAGAAGAAAAGTGAGTTTTTATTGCCTTTAGCACTCCCTGCTGCCCATACGCTACCACTGCAGTACACGTCTCCCTGCCAGAAAGCAGAAACAGATGCACCGGGTTGAGCCGCAGCAGCACTGCAACAGTACATAAAGTGAGACTGTGGTGCTTCTCACTTATTCAAGTATTCATGTGGAGTTTGAATCTTGTTGAACTTTTTTAAAACACTTTCACATCCTGTAAAAATCTTAGATAATGATAAGTGCATTATGAATTCCTGAATATGTCACTATAACCCCAACAAACCTCACCACGTTAATCCTCAGTCAGCTCGCCTTCTGACATTAAAATCCGGCTCCTTTTTGTAAGTTTGAGAAGAGAAAAGCTCCTACGCACCGACTCACACTGCTGCTGTATTTTTATGTCACTTTAAACAAATTTCAGCCAGTATACAAAAAAAAAATCTCAAGGCTGTAGATGCAGTTCATAGGTGCACATCCTCTAATCAGAATTGCTAATGAAAGGAGAAGGAGAAATGTAAAATGCACAAACTCGGCCAGTGAAAATGAATTCTTAACTGCATCTGTATTCTGCTCGCTTTGGAGTTTGAATGGCAAGCTGCTTCTCTCCCTGCTGTGACTGGAAGTAGACCATCAAGTTCACGCCGGCGTACCGAGATCGATGTGTTTTGAATGGCGAGCAAACAAACTTGTAATGCGTGAATGGCTTATTATCAGGTTACATGAAATTAAGTCCAAGTGTAAAGCTGAAACCGCAGGGGGAAAAGAAGCCCAGCGGAGGTCCGCTGTGTTCTTCCAGTTCTCACTGAACAGCTACAAATACGACACTTTACTGCAGCACAACATTAACACCATTAACTGGCATCATACCAGAGAAAACTGTGCACACACACGGCTGAACCTAACACATCTGTGAGCATGCACATCCTCCCATCTTGCAGTCATATTCTTTCTGAGTTATTGTCATTGCTGCGCCCGTGTCTCCGCCTCTCAGGTCAGCAGCCCAGATGCTTTGATGTCTTCCAAAGACGCAGTGCAAACTCGGAGGTGATGGAGGGTTTCACAGTCGCGGCTTCAAAGGTGTGAAATGATTTGCCGTCGCGTGTCAGACGGGCTCCCTCGTTGGCTCGTTTTAAAACACACTTTTCCTCTCCGACCTTCGACCCCGGGTGAGATTTTGACTGCGATTTTAAGTCACTTTATTTTTTTTTTTGGAATTGTTTAACCTCTTTTGTGTGTCGGGATCTTTGACCCTCTGACCTGTGTTGGTCTTTCATGTTTGGTGCTGTTGTGCAGCACTTTGCTCAGCCCTGCTGCTGTTGTTAAAGGTGCTTTATAAAGAAAGTGGTGTGGTGAGGAAATATATGAGCTTATCTGCACAACTGCAACCTGGGCTGTCGGCATAGAGACAAAGTGATGTTTGATGACTGAATTACTCTGTATAGACTTTGTGAAGAGCAACTGGTAAACAGAGAGAATATATTAGTGCTTCCTTCAACAGGCCACCAGCATGTAATTATTATCTCATCAGTCACCAGCAAGTGAAGTCTTTTTGCAGACTTGCAGCATATCAGCCCCCCCTCACTAATAATCCCCCTTTCACTCTCATGGACAGTCCATTAAGTAAACATGTTCTTTCTCCATTTGTTGCTTGCAGATGTTTTGTCACCAGCATCTCTTTAGTGGTTCATCAGAAGCTGTCTGAACCAATGTGTATCACATAAATACCAATAACTTAAAAGGAAAAGGAAGCATTTTTTAGTCTTGCACCAAAGAAAAAATATAACTTAATTAAATCCAGACTAATTTAACAAGGTCTCAGGTACATAACAATGAAAACACACCTGAAAAGCCCTCTGAACACTTCCAAACATCACTAAATATCAGTCGTGTAGAATTAAAGATCCAGATTTTTCTCTCCACAGTTGGTCAACACCAAAAATAAAGCTAAATGAAAGGACTCACTGGATATAAATTTGCTCAGGTTATGAATCCAGATGAGAAGCAGATATAATCAGAAGTGCATTTAACCACTAAAGAGCCAGACATTTCTTCCAGGTGTTGGTAGAAACCTTAAACCCACTAAATTACTTGTAACTACAAGTGCACACTAATGTTGCTGTGTGTGTAAATGGCTGTTTCAGTGTGTCAGGCTTAACATGTTTCTGCTCACCTGAAGTTGCAACAAAAAAAAAAAGTTATTGCAGATTTAATGAAAGCGTCTCAGACCAACCCTTCATTGTTCGGCTTGTTGCACTGCAGAGCTTTGCAGACTCTCCTCTGCTGATGCCGCTGTGTGCTGTTACCAGGAGCCAGTGCAGAAAATATATGTGAAACATCATCATCCAGCAATGGTGGCTTCTTTTCTTTGTGCCTGCTCCGGTGTTCATCCTTTAGTTTAGCCCAGAGACAGTGTAAACAGGTGTCGCTTATTGGTTTGAAGAGTGAGGCCTGCCTAAGAGGCTTAAACCTGGTTTCCTTTTAATGGCCACCAGGGGGCAATACCTGGGGCCATTTTATCGAAGTCTACGGGAAAACAGGTTGGTTCTGACCACTGTATCGAACTGAGTGTTAAAAACAATGAAAGCTTCATGCTTTTTGCATCAGCCACCTAAATGTTGCTGCATGCACACCTGCTTAAGGCACTTCCCTACCTAGCTGGACGGTGTACCCCACCACAAGTTTCACAACAGGTTATGGAATACAACAGAAAACCCAGTGCCCAAACTCCCCAGACCTCAGTCAGACTGCACATCCTTTGGAAACACCAAGCCAATCTGAAGAGCCCACAGGACCTGCTGCCAGTGTCCCAGTGCCAGACACGGGCACCCCAAAGGTTTTATATCCATGGGACACAACAAGAACCTATGCAGCATTAGGCAGGTAGTTTTAATGCCGTGGCTCATTGTTCTAAAAAAAAAAAGGGTTCCCAGCATGTTGTGATGTGCTGAAGCACTGTGTATCAGGCCAACAGCCTAATGGAACAGCCTTATCAGAGAAACTGGCTAGATTCTAGTAGAGGGACTGGATGTGAGGGGGGCTGGGGGGCAGGCGGGCGGGTGGGTGGCAGCTCCTGGTGCAGTAGAATAATAACCGTGGTGCTACAAGGAGAGAAATCTTTCACACCTGTCAGGCAGCCATGCTGAAACTGAATAAGGTGTGTGTGTGTGTGTGTGTTTTAGAACATAGCTGTGTGATGCTACTGACGCTGCACAGTGTATTCTCACAAACCCAGAGGTTCACAGCGAGGTGAAGAAACATTCAATGTTCCCTTTAAAAAAAACAAAAACCCATTAATTCTGTCCTTTTTATTCAAATTCAATATCCCTTTGGTAGCCATTAACTATCTAATGTCCATGTCAGCGCTTTGTCAAACTGCATTCACGTACATGCTGACCTTGAGCGCCTGTATGCATATTTGGACAAAGCGTATGCGAATGCTGCTCCTGTTTTGTGTGTTGACATTGATTTGATGAAAGTGAGATTAACATTTAGAGAGGGTGGCAATCTTTTCCGCCTGAATAACACAGTACACATAACATACAGTATGAAAATTGAACAGCAGGAATCTGACAACAAATATTACTATAATATATTAGCGCTTCCTTCAACAGGCCACCAGCATGTAATTATTATCTCTTCAGTCTTTCAGCTGCAAACTTACCAGCCTTCCTCTTCACTAATAATTCCCCTTTCACTCTCATGGACCGTCTATTAAGTAAATATGTTCTTTCTCGATTTGTTGCTTGCAGACGTTGTGTCACCAGCAGCTCTTTAGTGGTTCGTCAGAATGTGCAGGAGCTGTGATGAGGGTGTTACAAATGAACATTTCTAATCTGTGATGTAAGCCATACACCAATCAAGAAAATAGAAGGAGTCAAATGTTGCCATGGTGAGCCCTGAATAAAATACTATTGCAGAAGTCCTCTTCACAACCAGTCAGGGCTGAATTTTTCAATTCAGTTCAGTTTTCTTTCTAAAGAGCCAAATCACAACAACAAAGTGAAGACTGTACAATATCACAGAGAAAACCCAACAATCAGATCCAAGAGTCACATCCACACGTGCAAGCACTTGGCAATAGTGGGAAGAAGAAACTCCCTTTCAACAGGAACAAACCGAAGCATTCATTTATGGTTGCTCCAGTGCAAGCTGTAGGCCAGCACCTGATGAAGCCATTTGCAAAAAGCAGAGATGACATCATAAGGTCAGCAAGGTAGAAGCTTTCAGCCGCTTGGCTACAACTGGACATTCTGTCCATAAAAATTATGAACAGAATTAGTGACAAAGGGCAGCCCTGCTGGAGTCCAACACCCACTGACAAGTGACAAGTCCGAGTCATCGCCTGCAGTGCAGACTAAGCTTTCACTGCAGTTATGCATGGACCGAATCACCCGTAACAAAACGGCCAAACACCCCGTACTCCCGCAGCACCCCCCCCCCCCACAGGGTGCCCCAAATGATGCAGTTGCATGTCTTCTCCAGGTCCGCAAAGCGCATGTAGGCTGGACTGGCAAAGTCCCACACACACTGAATATCCTTGAGAGGATCAAGAAGTAGTCCAGCAACCCGGATGAAAAATGCATTGCTCCTTTTGAATCCGATGTTCAATGAATGGACAAATTCTCCTGTCCAACACTCTGGCATAGATCCTCCCGGGAAGGCTGATGAGTATGATCCCCGTATAGTTGGAGCCCACCCTCTTAAAGATGGGAACTGCTACCCCAGTGTGGCAATCCGAAGGTCTATCAAGGAAGACAGTCCTACAGTGTCCAGAGCCTTCAGGTACTCAGGGCTCTGCCACCAACGAGTTATTTAACTAGCTCGGTGACCCCTCCTCCAGTGATGGTTGGCTCATCCCGGGGCTTCTTCTGAATGAACTCGATGCGTCAAGCACATTATTAAATAACATTTACACGCTAGAAAATCCGGCTGCTGGTACTTTACTGTAATTTTAAAGGAAACTTGTTACAATGTGCTGCCAGGTTTGCCATTTTCAAAGATAATATTGTGTAGCTGTTTCCATTATGTTCATGTGGCTGGAAAAAGCTCTTTTAAGAACTTACAGGTTAATAGGTTTGATAAAACTTCAATGTTGAGAACGTTTGTTGATAATTAAAAGCATAAAGTTGGTAATGTTCAATTAATCATTTTGTTGGTCTCCAGTCCCACAGACGGACCAGCAGTGATGGTGAACTGACCCTATTAACAAGCGTTGTTTATGTATCCGAAGCCCGTTAGCGTATTCCTTTGTGACACGGAGCTCCATTGTTTTTCAGAAACTATTAAAACCACATCAGTGAGTCACACAGCTGCACAGGATGACATCTTCTTTCATTATCCTGAACACACACGCTTTAGCTTACTTTGACTCAAACCCACATACACATACACAAATTTGCACCAAAGCACCAACTGATATAACGGAAAATAGTCCCAGTAAATGCACCACTGTTGGAATAAAATTTGATCACAAAAATGACTGAGCCCTTCCATAACCTCTTTGTTAAAGATTTAAAGAACTGTTAAAGAACTGTGTTTAGAATTTCGAAGCATTTATAAGAAAAATATGCAGTAACTCTTTAGCAGGCAAAACCGTAGCACCACCTCAGCCAGGAGAAGCCCAGGAAGCATCCTCGGCTGATCCCAGGACCACCTCAGCAACCATCCGTTACAACCAAGCTATGCAGAAGAGCATCTCTGAACCTGAAGCGCAGAGGCCACAGAAGCAGGAGGCCACACTGGGACCCCTGTCTGCCATCTAAGAACTGGAGACTGAGGCTACCTCAGGACAATGGAAGGCTGTAAAAATGTTTCATTTTCTGCTGCAACATTCAGATGTTCAGAGGGTCATGAAAGCATGGATCCATCCTCCCTTGGTGGTCTAATGGCCTGCCCATATTTTCTTGGCACACTTTGGGCCCCTTAGTACCAACTGAGCACCATTTAAATGCATCATTTTATGGTCCCAGTGCAAAAGCACAAGTCGTCTTAAACTGGTTTCTCGAACACGACAATGAGCTCAGACGCCGTCCACGGTCACCAGATCTCCATCCGGTGCATCTGGCTTTTTGAGGCACCTTGTTGGATCTGTGCTGTGAAGAATTAGGGTAGTTTTGAAGGCATAAAGGGGGGGGGGGGGGTCCGGCCCGGTTTTAGCAGGGGGTTACTTTTTGCCCGGCCCCCTGATTTGCG
>VOQJ01021434.1:36407-54212 GCA_015052665.1 Apistogramma diplotaenia | reverse complement strand
TTTTTTTTTTTTTGTCCCCTGGCTTTTATAACGATTAGTAGCGCTGCACAGATGCACTGTAACCATAGACTCCCCTCCATCTAGTGCCTCCCAGTTGCTTTTCAATGTCACTAATTTCACTTTTTTTTTCTGCCTAAACCAACGCCATTATTATTTTCTCTTCTGTAGTATCTATCCAGAAATGGAATAAGTGGCATCACGCGTGATAATTTTAGCTTCAGTGCAAAGATAAGGGTTGGTGACTTCTATGAAGCCAGAGAAGGACCCCAGGTGACTGCCTTTCATCTCTCTCTCTCTCTCCCTGATCCCTCTTCATCTTTTCATCTAGTGGCAGGCAAAGCTTCATGCAGCAGTCACTGTCAGGGCATGAGTAGGAATCAGCCAAAACCCTCAGTAGTCCTAGTTCATAGACCTCGCCCTGTGCATGGAGAAATGTAATAATCAGCTGACATTACTTCCACAGGTGACCACTGATATATTCCATGTTATGTCTGTGCGTGGCACAAAGAGATAAACTAGAAAATGGATGTGTGTTTGTAATTGGAAGCAAAATAGAGAAAGTGCTAATATAGAAATGCAGCAGTGCTGAGGGGCAAGAGAAACAGAATTCCTATTTAATCTGCTATTTAGCCTGTGTTTTTATTGTGAATTATACAAAACATAATGATATATCATTTTTCAGTCTCTGCTGAATGTATCCAGATCAGTCTAGCAGCTAATAATTTAATGGTCCTTTAGTCAAATGAAATTATTCATGCCGGCAAGTCATTCTTTGTTACATCTCTCCACACCTCTCACAATCGCTCCTTTTCTACTTTCCCCCCCTTTTCTCCAGGGTTTACAGTGGAGCCTGTTGAAGGAAGAGGAGGTCATACCTCGTATTTTGGCAATGGAAGGTCGTAGGGGTCGTCCTCCAAATTCAGAACGTCAGTTAGCAGGCGAAGGTGCCAAAGGTAACCGACGGAGGAAGGGACGACCCCCTAATGTAGGCGATCCACTAGCGCCTGAGGGCCCCAGTCCCAGTCAGGTCAAACTTCTGCGCAAGCTAGAGGCTCAAGGTTAGCAGAGGAAATGAGCCCTGAAATATGTTTGTCATAAGTTTGTGTGCCATTCATCAACCAGCCATTATTCGGCTAGCTGATGACAGCAGAGGGGTCACAGTTTAAAATATATTTTTTTAGTATAAGGACAAGTTTTTTTCTCCTCTTTTTGTTATGCTTTTTTGTTTGAGCCACCTACTTTATCTGAATAATACTAACAACAATTACTTGTCAAGATGAATCACCATTGTTAACATGTCTTGTTTTTGTGCTTTTGTGTTGCTTAGCAAAGGCCCACAAACCTGATTTTCAGTCCTACCTCTGTAAAATTATTTTGACATATATCTCAGTATTTTAAAGTGGTAATGGATAAATATATCACTCTAAGTTTGTTACAACTGCTAAACTTTATATATCAAACTTTAAGGAATGATCCCAGTTGGATGTGGCCAGTATGACTACAGAGGTTCCTCACTGACAGCGCTTTTGTTTCCGCTTTGTAGAAATAGCCCGACAGGCAGCACAGATGAAACTGATGAGAAAACTGGAAAAACAGGCACTGGCACGAGCAGCCAAAGAAGCTCGTAAACAGCAAGGTAAGAGAGCACAGGGCTGTAAGCGAGCACGTGGTGGTTATTTAATTGGTCAGTCTTGTTCAGACTACTTTGATCAAAATCAACATAGTATAAAGACCAGAAAGAAGTCATACTGCTTGTGTACAGTCTTTGTTTGCATGTAGGTTCAAAACGGTTTTCATCTTTTTTTTAAGCTTTAATCTTCTTTCTCTTCTAATCTTTATTGCATCCAATTTCAGGACTGTTTGCTTAGCTGCCACTTAAATTCAGAGCTGAAGCTAGATATGTTATACACTCTGAAATTTATAATACAGCAGAAATATTTAAACAGTGGAAAACAATTTTGATCCATGCTTTCAATATCGCATCTCTTTGATTTGCAATTTAAGTTTTGCAACCAGAAGACTTTCTTCAAGAGACATGAGCTCAGATCCACTGTGTACATTTGGTGACACGAGTGACCTAAAACTGCACTTATGATGAATACTAACTACTTGTGACTTGGATACAGATAGGCTACTGTATATCTGTGTGGCCCTGTCTGTCTAAAATCCAAGCATCAATAGTCAGCTTACAACACAAAACAGCTTCCTTGAGCATATTAATGGCATTCAGACAGAGCAGTCTGGCTTTAGGTAGCATAATAACCGCTGCAGCTGTTATTGTGAGTGGCATTGTTAACTCACTTCATAAAAAGTAACACTGTGAAGATCACAGTATTTTTCTTTCTGTGGGTTTAGATGTTTTTTTTTTGCTTTCAGCTGGCTACAAATCACTCCTCTAACAGAGTTCAGAACTGTTGTTGTTAAGCTCCCACTTGGTTGCTGAATTTGTCCCTCAAGTATCCATATTAGGCCCACTGCTTTTTACTTTGTGCATAATTGCACTTATTTTTCATCTCAGCACTGTTATGTAAATTTCTATGCCGATGGTATTGCATGCCATCAGCCCAACTGCAGCTTTTCATGACATGTAGACTCTTTTGTTACACTTTATCTAAACTTCAATAAGACACTTGCACTGCACAAAAACACAGACCGTTTATTTTCTATATACAGAGCTACCAAGTCCAGAACTGTAAATACTTAGAAATCTGGCAGGACGGCATATTGTCCTACATGTTTACTGTCTGTCTGTGAGTTCAAAGGTGGCTGTGGTCAAACTCATGAATACTGAATAGGTTAGGTTGGGGTGATGACTACTGAGCTTCAGAATGGCTGATGTGATCTAAGCACTGTTTGGGCTCCAGTAATAAACAAACAATCCACCCAACTGTCTATATTGGATTGTGGAGAGCTCCTTAAAACCATTAAACAAAGCCAATCACTGTGCCATTCAATTTGTTAAACAAGATGGCATTTTCATGCACCTTACTGCTGTGAGCTTGAGGAAAAAGTTGGGTGGTCATTACCAGCATGAAGAGAGCATCAGCTGCTGAGAATTTTAACAGAATAGTTCCCTTCAGTGCTAATAACCACAACACCACACCAAAGAAGTCTCCTACAAAGGAGCTGGGACCAAATTACAGACAATAACCAAAAGCATAAAATGCATTTTCAAACTGGTTTAAGCTGCAGCTCATTCCAGTACAGCAGCTTCTCTGAGAGGTTTTATGTGTGATCATTTTTATGACTCTTTCACTCCGTGTGGCCATGTGTCTATATGTGTTGTTTGTTTTGAGTTAACTAAATCAAGATGAACTGAGTTATCAGCTAGTAGCTGTAATTAATTTTCTGGCCTGACCTACAAGAGAGAGTTCCTGCATAAGTAAATCTTAAATAACCACAAATAAGCACAATTGCCTGTGTCCAATTTTAGCCTGAATATTAATGTCATTCAGATCTAAATAAATAGAATTGAAACCTGATTGTGAGATACCTGTGACACCCTACAGCCCTGTAGATTTAAAGGTATCGATACTGTTGTTTAGAATCAAATTATAATTTGTCATTTTAACGAGTGTCTGTTCATGTTGATCGTTTCGTGTCACAGCCTTATTTTTACGGTACTTGGTTTTAATCTGGTTCTCTGAATTTCTCCGTGCCTTTTTAAAAAATACATTGTGATCTCAGCGAGACCTCTTAAATAAATAAAGAGGAACAACCGCAAATCTCGCAGATATGAATGGAGTTAGAAGACCGTGTTTTTATAGGTCATTTTTCTAGACACTAATGTAACACTGACTTTACTCTTGTAGCTATCATGGCAGCGGAGGAGAGAAGGAAGCAGAAAGAGCAGATCAAGATTCTCAAGCAGCAGGTGGGTCTTCTTTGTGGGTGTGCTGACAGCATTTTTCCCTTCTTTTCCTTATCTAAGTGTCCTGACACACACACTCCCTGTGAGCACCGCTGGAAATGTTGAATTGTTATTTTTTGATCCTTTAAAGCTTACTTTTCAATTACCATTATTACTTGTAGTGCTAAACTTGTTGTTGTGACTTTCTGCCCAACCCAATTGGAATAGAGTGGCTGGAAAGTGATTTTATCTGGGGATGTCTAAAATATTAAGAGATTATGTTTTTTTTTCCTTTTCTTTTTATACAGGAAAAGATCAAGCGTATTCAGCAAATTCGGATGGAGAAGGAACTCAGAGCGCAGCAAATTTTGGAGGTACAGAATCTGATCCAGCAGCACCTCTGATTAAGCAGAACATTCCTGGATAGCTACAGCCCCTCAGTCTATAGTGTTTTAATCTTCCTAAAGCTCATTACTGAACAGCAGCATGCATTGGAGGGAGTTGCGTCTTCTTAGGCATAATTCCACATGGAACTAATGCTAAATTGGTCTTGGTTGACGGCTGTTGAATATTAAAATGGCTGTTGCTGCCTCTTCAGACCTTATTTAAATTGGACAGAAAAGTCTTTTTTTCATCAGACAACAGTAACAGTTTAGCATAAGTGGGTCGAGGGGAAAAAAAGGGTGCTGTTTTCCACACACAAACACACATCCAAGGATGCATAGACATTCACACGAACCCACACACGCACACACATGCAGGGGCACACAATTATACTGTAGGAGCTTCAAAGTGTTTTAGCAGGACTAAATCAATTTTGAGTTGACACGGTTGGCAAGCCACTCTTAACAGGAGGCTTCAACATTTTCACAATTACGTGTTAAAGAGATACATTATTCATTTGCTGTGTTTTACAAATTTGACTGGCATTCAGGAGCATGAAATCTTTGCTCGAACCAGAAAACTACATACAATCAGTTAAAGTGCTGCAAAGCCCAGGACTGATTGGACTTGATGTGCTTGAATGATATATGTCTCTGTAATTCTTGACTTTAATCTTTATTCACAGGCCAAACGCAAAAAGAAGGAAGAAGCCGCCAACGCCAAAATATTGGAGGCTGAAAAGCGCATAAAGGTATCCTTCAATTAAACTCTTGAAAAAATATGTAAAATTGTGGTATGCCATTTTTTACTTACAAAAATCCTGTTAATTCAGTTTTATAATTCATGTACCATGTTACGGGACTTCTCCATCAACCTGTATTTGTACTTTTCATAATATTAATATAACTGATGCATATTGATTTTTCTCTCGTCTTCTTATTCTTGCCTTCAAGGAGAAAGAGTTAAGGAGACAGCAGGCAGAGATGCTCAAACAACAGGTAGGCACTTGTAACAACTTACTGAGCCTCTTGAACCTAATAGTTCCTGCTGAATAAAATCATTTACCTCAGATTGTATAAGAATTTGCAGGTGTGTGTGTGTGTGTGTGGGTGTGTTTATACCTTGTGCATCAATGTGTATTTAAATATAGGCATGTGTGAGTGTGTGTACATATTCCTGAGTATTTCTCTTTATTAAACGCCATGCTTTTTGGTATTGGTTATTACTTCTGTTCCATAATATTTTGCCAACTCTCTCTGCCAGGAGTTGGAGAGGCATAGACTAGATATGGTATGGGTATGTTTATTTTTGTACATCTAACACCTGCATCGTGTAACTGGTTGTGTTATGGTTGTCATAGCAATGCATTAAGTGTAGCACTGGCTGCTGTCATACTACATTCTTCTGCATGGCTTTCCAGCAAAACCAACAAAAGAGAAAAAGAGTCAGTATGCTGCCTCCATCTGCTCGTCCTGAGGGACAACTGACCCTGTCACGGTGGCCAGGCAGCTTCTGTCCCCCTCCCCCATCCTCCCCTTCTACTCAGAATGCATTGCAAAGACTGCTAGCCAATCCACACTCACTGTCTGAAAGTGCGCTCGAGGAGTTTCCATCCATCACATACATTGTCTAACTGTTTTATTGGAGTAGCCTGTGTTACCCGTGAGTGCTTGACGATTTCGGCCCAGACATTGAGCTTGTGTCTGTTCGTCCGTGCATCTGTTCTGCAGTCCACAGAGTGCTGGACTTTAACCTGCCCCATCCCGGCCTCTCTGTCATTCACTGTTCCTGTACTCTGCACAATGAATGAAAACAGCTACTGAGAGTCATTTTGTCTTCATGGTGGAGACACTTACAGGCAGATTTTCCACTAGTTTGGTGCGGGTACCTCGCAGCCTTTGCTTGAACAAAAGACATTGAAAGAAAAACAAAACCAAAAAAAAACAACTAGAACAAGAATGCAATCATCTCCACCATGGGGACTGTGTGGTTCTATGTAGCGTTTTATTTTGGCCTGGCTCTCCTGCTTGTAGCCCTTCTTACTTATACACATGCAGTCGCAGCTGAATCTAAAGGTTTGCCTTTCTGTTTTACAGTGGACTGAGCCCATTACTGCATCAACCTCTTGCGCAATATAGTGTTTAAAATGAAGATGCGTGTTTAATCCCGGTGTTTAAAGTTGTCACATGTAGCTGTATTCCATTTGATTTATCGCAGTTTATTATCATAAAAGCCTTTAACATATTCGTTGTTTTTGATGAATTGGAAAAAGCTGAACGCCACAGGCTTTCTGTCATTTTCAAGTTTTCCATTTGTAGATAAATCAAACAAATAAGCACAAAGAAATATTGCAGCAGAGTGCTTGGCATCTAGCCTGTTTTGTTTATCACAATGACAAAACAGTCCTCACAAAACAGTCCATTTTAGTCAGCGAGAACTGGAAATGTCCTTGGCAAGCCCTAATAGTGGCAATTGTGTCTTTCTGGTGGATCACAGAGGGAATGACAGCCTGATATGGTGGAGCGGGAAACCTTAAGAGATCAAATAAAATGATAGTCAGTCACCAGTGATTCCTGTGCCCTTTGGCAGTAGACTGTGTATCATGCACCAAAGAACAACATAGATGTCTCATCCTCAGCAGTCACACAGTGTGCTAACACTTAAGCTGCCAAAACCACTGAAGTGAAACTACTCAGTTTGTAGTTACACCTCACAATCCATTCCTCTTTTTAACCCCCCCCCCACACCCAATATTACTGGAATGATGTGTCAAAAAAAAGTGATAGCATTGATTCACGTAACAGAATTTATTGTTTTTTTCATAAGTCTAATGACATGTGGCATGTCAGATGACTTCCGGCAACTAGTGTTTTGTTGCTTTTGTTGTGTCAGCTCTAGTTTAGAGGCGCCGTCACCGATTCCAGCTGCTTCTCTTTTTGAGCCTGTCATCACATCTATTTTGTACCGCATCTATGTGTTGCTTTTTGGTTGTCATTGTACTACTGTACTCTTCACTTATGCTTCCACCATACATGTGAAAGTGTATACATGTGAAGCATTGTCCTGTGTTTGTTCAAGTATGGTGCCTCTACTGAATTTAGTGCATCACAGTTTTTACATTAATACATAATAAACTAAAGCTGGCCTTGGCTACTGTATGTACAATGTGTGCTTCTTAATGTTCCCCTGTTTTTTGTGCCTTTAGGAGAGGGAAAGGAGGAGGCAACATGTAATGCTGATGAAGGCTGTTGAGGCTCGCAAGAAAGCAGAGGTAGCCCATATGCACGCAAATAGATGCAGAAACACACACAGGTGCACACGGTCCACTCCACAAAAAGAGCCTAAGTCATTATTCCCTCGGTGGATTCCTCCTTCCTCTCCTTTATGTGCGCCCTTTCCCTTCATTCATTTTTTTTCCTGCACACTTACCAAGTCAAAAGATTTTGGCCCCCAAGCACTTTTCCTTTGAATGCACAGCAGCATTAGGCTGAATTCTAACACTGCTCAGCAAACTCAAGTAAACCTTCTTGTCTGTTTTCTCTCCTTCACGCACACACACACACAAATGCACACACACATTTTGCTTTCCTAATGCTCCCTTGAATTTTGGTCTTTCTAGGAGCGCGAACGCTTGCGGCAGGAGAAAAGGGATGAGAAGCGTCTCAACAAAGAGCGTAAACTGGAGCAACGAAGGCTGGAGCTGGAGATAGCGAGGGAACTGAAGAAGCCAAATGAAGATATGTGTCTGTCTGATCATAAGGTACCTTATTATTATTATCATTATTATTATTATTATTAGGCCCAAGACTCTTGAAGGGATCAGCAAGGAGCCTATATATTATTATTATTGTCATTATTATTATTATCACTATTATTATTATTACTGAGTGGACATTTGTTCCTGAGACCACATGGTATTGAGCATTTTTATGTGGAAATGTGTGCCCTCAAGTGGTTAAAATAGCATACTGCAAAATATACAAAATCAGCCGTTATTACTGTTTCAACCACTCACTTAGCATAGCAGCTTTTCCAATTTTTCCATAATTCTAAGTTTTATGAAATAACCCTACTGCGAACAAAAACATTTCTACACACATTTCACACATGTTCTTGTCTTCAGGCTCTCCCTGAATTCTCCCGGATTCCCGGCCTCATCCTACCAGGACGTGCCGTGTCGGACTGCCTGATGCTCATGCAGTTCCTGCGAGGCTTTGGAAAGGTTTTGGGACTCGATGTGAATACGGATGTGCCCACACTGGGAATGCTACAGGAAGGCCTGCTTAATGTGGGGGATAGCATGGGCCAAGTTCAAGACCTTCTGGTTAAACTGCTTTCTCTGGCAGTCTGTGATCCCGGTTTGCCGCCTGGACAAAAGGTGAGCTACCTTTTGAATTGGCTGACTCAGCTTTAGGGTTGTAGCTGAGACATGATATAGTTAGTAAATAAGTTAGTAAATATGATCCACTACATCCAGTAGATTAACAATACCAACATATGTAATAAGTAGTTTAGTCGTCTAAATTTAGGGCAAGCTTTAGGATTTTAAAGATCTTACACAAAGTTATTTAGATTGAAAGGGGCCAAAATGAGCATTTTTACATTGGATACATTGACATTATTTTAATGCTTATTATATGCTTAAAATACTTTGGGTTTTTGATTAAAGGCATAGGTACTTTTTCATCTTTTTAAAATATGCATATGTACATTGCACCACTGCAAAAATGTAAAGTAGCAAGCTGAGAAACTGAATTTACTTAAATTTGCTGAGAAAGTGTTCACCAACATTTCAGCTTGGCTGTCATCCCTCTCTCTATCAGACAAAAACCATGCTGGGGGACCACCTGACTAACGTTGGCATCAACAGGGATAATGTTTCTGAGGTGCTGCAGATGTACATGGGAGCTCATTGCGCAAATACAGAATTGGCTCCTTTGGCTCTTAGTTTGAAGACGAAAGCCTTTCAGGCTCACACGCCTGCTCAGAAGGCCTCAATTCTGGGGTTCTTGGCTAACGAGCTGGCCTGCAGCAAAGCTGTCATCAGGTAGGTGAAACAGCAGAAAACTTTAGTGACTGCTTTAAGTATTCATCAATATTGTGCAAAAGTTTTGAGTCTTATTTGTTTCAAAGGAACCAGACTTTCTTTTACTTTTTTAAAGTGATCTTGAGCAATAGTTCTCCAGACTTTCCGAAAGTCTAGCAGCCTGTTGTAAAAACACATAAATTGTTCCCACTTCTTTAGTTGAATTTATGAAAAATGGCGATAACACAGTTTGACAGGCATGAAATAGTGATTTTACAGCAACAAGCTGATTCCCAAAGAGCTGTTTGCTGAAAACGTGGCATCTGATGCCGCATGGTGTCCAGAGTGTCTTAGAAAATGGACAATGAACAGTATCTGAAAGGCGTGTCCTTAAAAAGGTTTGCCAAACTAATTGGACTGAAACTCAGTGGCAACAGGTCTGATGGGGCGATGAATTCATATTTGAATTTTTTGGTTCAAATCACCATCATCATGTAGAGAGGAGGTCAGGACAGAGGCACAATGGTGAGGGTTTCCAGCCATCTGTTAAACATGGTGGAGGCTCTGTCATCTTTAAGGCTGCTTTTCAGCCAGTGGTGTTGGGAATAAGTGTTGAAAATTACCATCAGGATTTGATCCGCCATGAAATATCATCTGTAAAGAGTCTGATTGGCGAAGACTTCATTTTTGAGCGTGAAAATGACCCCAAACTCACTGCCAATGCAGTAAAAGCATTCCTGGTTATAAAACCACACAGTGGAACAGTATCAACCATGGATTGGGCTCCTCACAGCCTGGACCTCAGCATTATTGAAGAAATGTGGGATCATGTCGATAGAGAACTGAGCAAAGCCTCCAAGGAAGAGCTTTGAATGTCCTTCAAGAAGCCTGGAGAACTGTTCCTGAAAGCTGCCTCAGGCTGTGTTGATGAATAACATGGTCACACCACATTGGACTTTTAAGCTCGTTAGAATTGTACAAACTCTGGTTTCGCCTCATGTGCAGTATTTCCATGTATGATTACATATGTTTCAATCACTGCACTTCCATTTTCCTAGCAAAATATTAACAAATAAGGGGCGAATCAAGACTTTTGCACATTACTGTATGTCAGTGTTGAATGTGTCAGTTTTTTGTAATATTTTCTCTTCCTATGAAGTGACAGTTAAAAGACAGCACTGGAAAGCATTATACTCCTTTTAACCAGTTGGTAATGCAGTATATGTGGTTTTATTTTGCTTAATGCTCAAATTATTTCTGAGCCAGTGATATTGTTTTTTTATTGATACAGTAGAGAACAATTAATAAAGCTGCAGTAGGGAGCAGTAATTTGCAGTCCTTTTTATTGTAAGGAAATAATAAAAGTATTAATTTGTGCTCTGGGGTACCAGCTGTTATATTAAGCTCTTTTTTCCCCTTTGGTTGTAAATGGTAGCCAGCCTGCATGAACTTTTACTCATTACATTTATTAGTTTTTGAGATTACCTAAAACAATACATGTGCACTGTCACAGCTGCAACTAATAGAATTGCATTTCCTCGTGCAGTGAGATTGACAAGAACCTGGATCAGATGGCAAACATGAGGAAAGACAAGATCATTATGGAGGGAAAACTGAAAAAGTAAGTTTTCTTTAATCCGAAAGAACAGGGATTTTATGCTCTGTACACGATCAGACGAAACCCCCGTGTGTTTATACAGGTTGAGAACCATTTATGCCAAACGAACTGGGAAGCGGGAGGCCAGTATGGGTGTGGAAGAGAACCAGTCCATCGGCACTCCGTCCTCAGCCACCAAACGCAAGAGGAAACTGGGTGGAGACAGCGAAGACGACGACGACGACGACGATGACAGTGATGAGCAACCAGAGGACGAGGAGGAAGAGGAGGAGGAAGAAATAAAGAAGGTTAGAAAAGTGGAGACATACGATGAGGTAATCTGATAGATCCATCTTCATCATAAGACATCGGTTTATCGCTCACACACATTTACTTTATTTTTTTTCCTTTTCAAAAAAAAATCCATCAGGATGAAGTTGACCACGCTACCAGTGTCGAGGAGCTGGAGAAGCAAATCGAGAAACTGGCCAAGGTATTCCTGTCTTTAAAATGTTCAGATGCTATGAAAGGTTTTAGCCCATTAACACGAGTATAAACAACATCAGAGAATGATACCATTTACAGTCGACACTGTTAATGTGGGATTAAATTGAGCACACAAATGGAGATAAAAAAAATAATACTCTGGAATCTGGCAAAACAGCTGAAACCTCTAAATGTCTTAACAAGCAACCATGTGATTTGTTCATTGTGTGACTGTTTGTGCTGCCATAGGCCTGTTTACTAATGTAGGCATTAATTAGCTTGATAAATGACCTCATTAGCATAGCATGTGATGCTTCATATATCACAAATTATTACCAAAAAAACAAAACATCAGGTAGGGCAGATGTCTTCTGTCTTCTGAAGGTTTGTAATTTCCACGTATGTTTTGTACAATTGCAGCAACATCATCAGACCAGAAGAAAGCTGTTTGAGATCTCCCATTCCCTGCGCTCCATGATGTACGGGCAAGATCGGTACCGCCGCCGATACTGGGTACTGCCCCACTGTGGAGGGGTCTTCATTGAAGCCATGGAGAGTGGAGAAGGTTGTTGCAGTATGCCACACACTAAGTTTGATGAATACACGTACTTGAATGCTTCCCTTTGCTTATCTGGCAGAATATTTGGAAAATGAAAGTATAATAACAGGCTTGGCAGGAAGACGAAGGGAGACCTTTTATAATTTGTGTAGCTGCGTGTTCAGCTGTTTTATTGCAGCATGAAATATGCAGATAAAGACTAATTTGAGATAGCATCTGTCAACACTAATAACACAGCTCTGCCTGTCTTCCAAAAGCAAGTGAATTAGAGTAATGTTGAATAATCAGCATCCAGTTTCAGTATTACAGCAGTTCAGTTTCCAACTGGAGTACATTCTCTCATTTTTTCCCGCAGCTCCAGAGGAACTGGAGGAGGAGCGACAGAGGAGGAGGAGAGCGGCAGAGGAGGTCAAGGTCAAAGAAGAACCTCAAGAGATTGAGTTGCAGAAAGAGAAACCCACCAATCTCGATGGGCAAAGCATTCGAACACAAGACTTGGAGCAACAGAAAGAGGAGCAGCAGGAACGCGAGGGGAAGAAAAATTCCCCGACCCTCTTCTACCAGCAACCAGGCTGTGGAACCAAGCTGTGCACTCTCAGAGAAGTCAGCAAGGACACTGGCAAAGAATCTGTGAAGGCAGAAGACAAGGAGAGTCCCCACGTGAGACAAAATGGCAGTCCCAGTGGCACTCCTGTTACAACCACTGTGTCATCACCCTCCCCCACTCGCAATACTCTCGAGCCGGCGGCAGCAGCTCCCTCCATGGTGACCACTAATGACACAACAAGCATCCCTCCCCCAGCTTCATCCTCTTTATCTGCTCCATGCTTGCCAGCTGCACGTGAAAGCCCAGGGAACACTCCTCCAACCTCATCCCCAGCTCCATCTCCACACCTTTCATTCCAAGCGAACGATCAGCTGCTCAGAGTCCTGACAGAAAGGAGCGGACACTGGTTCAGTCTGCTCCCTCGCAACCCTTGTGACCTCTCTTCTCTGACCACCACTCCAGCAGGAGGACCTCGTGTGTCTCCTCAGGCATCCTCTGCCCCAATCAGACCCAGATCACCACCTCCATCCCCTGCCCTCCCTCTCACCCCCTCTGCTGCCTCAGCCTCTGCCAGCCCACACCACCCGGCCAGCATCCTCAGCTACCCACTATCCACCCTGCAGGTGAGACTCCTGGCTGAAATACACATCGCTATTATATTTGCTCTTTTTCACTTCCACCCCTCTTCACAATTGTGCCAAGCACCCGTATTTGATGACAATCAAGGCTTCCTGATTCTGATTCTTACCCCCTTTTTATCCCTCTTTTCTGCGCAGATGAAGTCAGGTGGCTCTTTACTAGGAATTTCTTTCACAAGCTGGCCCAGTGGAATGATAAGTCCCGGCCTGCCTCTGTGCAGCAGCCCCAGCCCCATGCCAAGTCACTCTGTAGAGGGCAACACAGCAGCAAGTGTCTCCAGTAAAAGTGAATCGCCTTTACCTCGCATTGAGAAACCTTCCTCTATGCCCTCTCCCGCCTTGGAGATGCCCAAATCCCTCGACCACCTCACACCACGGCCCATCCCAGAAGGTGAGTCAGTATTAAACTGCCTAAATGTAATTAGATCAGGCAATGCTCTGCTCAAGTAATTACAATTTGATTTGACTGTAGCATGTCAGATAGATAGATAGATACTTTATTAATCCCAGAGGGAAATTCAAGTTCAGTCTTAACTGAACGAAGCATCTTCGTGCTTTCACACCTGTTTGTGCTCACTCTCTCAGAGATGCTGACAGGTTGGTGGCGGGTGTCTGACATTGAAGAGCTCAGGGCTCTTGTCAGTGCTCTCCACAGCCGAGGAATCAGAGAGAAGGCCCTCCAGAGGCAAATGCAGAAATACATGGAGATCATCCCCCAGGTCTGCACCAAACACAAAGACGGTAAGTCACAAAACAGTTCCTCTGAGCACATAATGATATGTCACAGGTTCATTCAAGCTTAGAAGAATTTTCTTATAATCGCGCAGTAGATTGCTAGTGCTGTATTATCAAAGTTTGAATTAAATATGAAAATCTGAACATAATTCACTGCCTTATCCAGGTGTTTACCTACATCTGTGTGTGTTTGTGTATGAAATCATAGCTCACTGAAATCTGCCATGTTGTTTATCTAGTGGCCATGATTGAGCTCCACGAGTTGGAGGAGAGCCAGGTCAGTGTGGAATCAGTGCGGGGCTGGTGTGTTGAGGAGCAAGCAATGGAAATGGACATTGCTATACTGCAGCAGGTTGAGGAACTGGAGAGGAAGGTCACTGCAGCCAGCCTCCAGGTTAAGGTGAAATAGTAACACATTAACACATACCTCTACATATTTTGTCAGTAGAGTGAATATGTTTTTTAGATACCAAGAGACTCAACAGCTGATTTCCTCTCCCAGGGCTGGACATACCCGGACCCTCAGTCTGAGCGCGAGGACCTGGTGTATTTCGAGCACAAGCCCCTGACCAAATCAACGCCATCAGCAGCAAACACGGGAGACAAGGACTCCAAGGAGCATCTAGAGGAGCGGGGAGAGAAGGGCGGGGTGATGCGTCACCCGGACAACCCGCTGGACATAGCAGTGACACGTCTGGCTGATCTGGAGCGCAACATCGAGAGAAGGTACCTGAGGAGCCCCTTAGGTACCACCATTCAGATCAGGCTGGATAATGTGGGTACGGTCACTGTCCCTGCCCCCGCCCCATCTACTAGTGCTGACAGGGAAGGGTAGGTCATTTCTCCAACCAGCTCCCCACTCTCCCACTAAGACCCTTTCCTCTCTCTATGTGTGCTTTTTGTTTCCCATTTTACTCAAAAAGGTGAGGGTCTTTGCTGCTTTCACAGCAGATTTTTGTGGTGGCTTGTTGCTTTTTTTTTTTGGTCTTGTGCAGCTGTTTGTGTGGGAGGGGCTCCACTCACTTGCATTTTTTTTTCTAAAGTCATCTGCATGGTGTTGTGCATCAACAACCTCAGTCATGGGCTTACTTACAGCTCCCACTATTCAGTATACACTTACTCTTCCTGCATGAGCGTCCCCTTAACATGATAAAATTGGTGTGTACCTCTCCTCAGCACTCTGTATACCCAAAAACATCACGCCTGTCTCTGTAAAGTTGGAGCTCTTTACGGTCTGCTGTCTTTTTGGCATCTGGTTCAAGTGACACAGCTTACTACAAACCCATTTTCAAACAAGTTGTTTAAACTTAAAAAGAAAAGAAAAGAAAATGCAGTGTTTTGAAAATCATTAAAAATCTTTTATTTGGTTGAAAACAACACAAATGGAATATATTAAATGTTTAGAAACTGATAAATTGTTGCATATTTCAGAAACACTCTTGTTTTTTGTAGTTTTGATTTTGCAGACATTTCCTCTCATGTAAAATTTAAGTATAGTTTCATTTCAGGCCTGATTTGACCTGTGAAATAAGCAATAAGCAGGTCTTTCCCTGAAAAAAAAAAACACACTCTGTATATGACATTTTTTCCTGCTCTAAATCAGGGATGCCCAAACCCAGGCCTCGTGGGCCGGTGTCCTGCAGCTTTTGGCTTACTTTGACTTAATTGTTTGACTCAGGTGTGTTGCAGCAGGGTTGCATCCAAAAACTGCAGGACACCGGCCCTCGAGGACTAGATCTGGGCATCCCTGCTCTAAATCGTGTGTATATCATTTAGCTTCTATGGCACCCATACCATAAAAAGCTGGATGGCTCTTACCCTCTTTAGCCTGGAGTCCATGATTTCTGAGATGCCTTTCAAATCAAGATTTGCCACAACACAGAACAGTTTTATACTTTTCCACAGTCTATGTTGAATGACTTCCAAAAGATTAAGCCTCATGTCAGTGCTCTTTTCAGTGCTGACCCTAACAACCTTTTTCAGAATCACACACTTCATCTTTTGTTGTCTCACCTCAACCTCTTTTAAAAACATGTTGCTGGCATCAAATTCCAACTGACCACAGATTTTAAAATAAACAACAAAGTGTCGGACATTTGTGTTCATACATGTTATATGTAAGCTTGAAATGATTTGCAAGTCACTGCATTTTCCACAGCAGCCTAGTTATATTGGGTACGGGTTGTAGTGTGTGTGTAAATAAACCCACACATTCCCATATGTGTATCTATTTTTTGATTCCCGTTGCTTTCCCTTAAATTCTCTCAGCAGCGAGGAGGAGGTGGCCCATGGTATGAAAGTATGGAGGAAGGCCCTGAGCGAAGTGCGCAGTGCTGCCCAGCTGGCCATGTGCATCCAACAACTGCAGAAGTCCATTGCCTGGGAGAGATCCATAATGAAAGTGGTAAGAAAATAAAACAACAGCCTGTATCCATCCTACTAATTAAAAACCAGTTCTACTTAGAAGATGTGCTCTTGTTTTTAATGGATGCACTTATTTTGTAGTACTGTCAGATGTGCAAGAAGGGGGATAATGAGGACCTCCTCCTGCTGTGTGATGGCTGCGACAAAGGCTGCCACACTTACTGTCACAAACCCAAGATCACCAGCATCCCAGAAGGAGACTGGTACTGCCCGGCCTGCATATCCAAGGTATCTGAACCTTTTATTACTTAACGAAATCTAAAGATGCAATTTTAATATACAGTTATTTTACACTCAGGTCAGAAATTTTAATTGTATTCTTGTTTTCTAAAGCTGATGGTAGAAGGATGAGCAAGAATAAGAAATATTTTGTGCATATAACTACAAGGACACTGCTTCCTCAAAGAAATCTCATCAGCTGCTTCTCGCCTACAGTTTTATTGCTTGATCTTAGGTTTTATTGTCTGCGGCATGGATTTATACCATTAAGTGACAGTAAAACTAATAAGTCATATTCAGACTTTGAGAAGCTGAGCAACGATTTTTAATGCAGGCTTTAAATAATTTGTGTTGATGCAGTTATGGTCATTAAAGGGACTAAATATTATTAGTATTTAGGTCAGTATTAGTAGGATGAAGGTAAATGGTTCCAGTTTGAATAACACCTGGACTAAGGAAATTTGGCACTGCGTATTTTTGCAGGCAAGTGGTCCATCCCCCAAAAGCAAAAAGCCTCCAGCCAAACCAGTAGCATCTAGCGGAGGGGGTAGCAAGAAGGGCGGAGAGACAAAGAAGAATGGAAAGCAGGCCGGTAACGGGGAAGTATCGGAGGACGACTCAGCAAGTGCCAGCAGTACGCCCAAAAAAGGAGCAAAAGACACCAGCAGGAAGAGGAAAACAGAGGAAAGTTCACCTGCTCTAATGGCGTCCAATCAGGAGAGCCCTGCGTGTGTGAAGCGAGCCAAGACGGCTAGAGACAACAACAGGGACCTGGGATTATGCAGGTATGTCTCTCTGGCATGTTTGTGCTTGTCCTTTTATATCATCTTGGAGGCAGCAGAAACAAACTATAAGCAGAAAGCTAAAAGTACTATTTTTATTAAAATACACTTTAAGTGACTACTGCAAACTAGTTAGGAAACATTTAACAACCACTTGGGGGAAAGCGGCACTATCTGACTTTCTTTTAGCTTTGTTTTTGGTCTTTTCGGCTGTTGAGGAAAATATCTGAATCTTCAGCTGTTAAAGCTCCACTATTCACCAGCTTTTCCTCGCTTTGTGTGCCATAAATCCAAAACAATGAGCTGAAGGAAGCTTTGAGTATTCAGGCACAATGAGAGACTCCTTCCCGTACACGTATCTGATCCCTTGTCAATCCAGAAATATTGGTTATAGCTTCTTAAAAGGATGAGGAAATTATGAAAGGCAGCTTTTCTGTGCTATATCCAAAGCTTATATTTTCACAAAGTCATGGCCAGAGTTTAACTGTGTGTGTGTGTGTGTGTGTGTGTGTGTGTGTGTGTGTGTGTGTGTGTGTGTGTGTGTGTGTGTATATGTGT
>VOQJ01021434.1:0-12391 GCA_015052665.1 Apistogramma diplotaenia | reverse complement strand
AAAAGTGAAAAACAGCTTCTTTTAGATTTTACCAATGTTACCGGACTAAATAAAATATAAATGTGATCCCCCATTTCAACCAAACCCCCCCCCCCCAAACTATTTACAATCATATCAGCTTTTTGATATCCACCAGAGCATCCTAAATATTACACCACTAAAAGCAGTTAATGGCCATCACTATGGTGATCTCCTGCAGCTCCTTTCAAAAAAAACAAACTCACTGTATTCATGTACAGGTAAGTTTAATATGTATTCACTGCACAGAGCTGGAAAGTGCATGAAATGCAACCCCCGAAGCCCTTGAGCATGACTCTAGAACCAGAGTGATTGACAGAAAGAGGTGAGAAAGCTAAATTTATCTGAGTGATAGCAGAAATGCACCCGTTTCTCCCCAGAGTGAGTCGTGAGCATCCATCTGCACCGCCAGCTGTTCATCTTTCAAGTCCAGCAAGCTTTTCACCACCTGCAGGAAAACACAATTTACAGTCCTCTATTGCTGGCTTGCTGTGCAGAAAACAGACCAAAGCACCCATAGACCTTGAACACAGAAAATAACAAACCAGGTCTAATAAATCCTCTGCAACAGCCAAGGACAGGCACCACACTCTGCATTTCAGCAGTGCTAAAAATCTTTGTCATTGGGGCTTTGATCTGATACATACCTGTGTGTGCCCCATGCTCGCTGCAGCTGTAGCTGCCTGTTGTGCTGCCTGTGTTTTTCCAGTCACAGCCTCATTGGTGTAGTGCTGCTGTGGGTCACTGGGAATCTCTGCTCCCCAGTCTTGGCCCAGCAGGATGTTGATGATTTCTACATGGCCCTTCAGCCCAGCATGGACCAGCGCGCACTGGCCACTCTTATCAGCATGGCTCACCTGGCACAGAGGGATACACAGAAGGACTTAAAACACTGACCCAGGCTAGGGCCTGTAATACGCTGGCCTAGATCGGCCCAGTACACTGTGTGTCATCATTCTCCTAGAATAGATCCCGGAGCTGAGGTGAATGTAAAATCGGAGCAGATACAGGTATCATAGGTGTAGAGGTACTGAGAGGTAGAGTATTCTGTCAACGATTAAAATCTGATTTATTCATAGTAATCATGCCCGTCATGCCCTCCCAAACCACAGTCATCCACCTCGGCACAGAAGTGACTCTGACCTTGGAACCTTTCTTGCAGAGCAGGCTGACGATGTCGGCGTGTCCCGTGGCAGCAGCCAGACACAGGGGCGTCATGCCACTGTCAGTGGCTCCATCTAAAGGAGCGCCCATTTCAAGCAGCAGAGCTACCATCTCTACATGCCCCAAGTGGGCATGCACAGCCAGAATGGGAGCATGTCCTATCACCTCTGTGCACCAGGTCACACTAGCGCCACCTAGCATTAACAGACGACTCACCTACAGAATGAAGAGAAACTCATAGTTTTATATTTGCACAAAAATATATATGTTTGAATCAAACAGCACTTTTTGAATATAGAGCTCTGCAGTGTGTCACCTTGATGTTAGGTGTATATAGGTTTCTCAGGGAGGCCAGTGCAGCAGACAAACTGTCAGTGCTGCAGTTCACCCACATGGCCTGAAGAACGCTGGAGGACACACCTGTCTTCTTACTCAGACCCTGTAAGTGTGTGTGAGAGAGGCACAGGCAGGGAGATGCAGGGAGGTGAAACCTTTTCAGCTGGAAAATTCAAATTGTCCCTCAGGGTAAAGCAGTATGCACAGAGTGCAAACCATACACATAAACAGTTCAATATTCACAGTGGGTGTTTATGCTTATGAGTAGTGCTAATGTTTGTGGGTGACAGCAGAAACCAGAGTTCACTCTTACTCATATGTTTCCATGCAGCTGTAAGCAGTGAAATATGGGACCTTGTTTACGTGAAGCTTCAGTTACACTCACAAGCCTACTTAACAATTATATACATAGTATCGCATCTCCTGTTACCTTGAATATGTGAGCCTTGAGGATGTGGTGTCCCAGTTCCATAGTCTGCTGCCTGTTCAGCTTTCCCTCCTGTCTGGAGAACATGAATGCCAGGAGAGCATGGCCGCTCCTGTGCGATTTTTTTTTTTTAATTCAGAAACGGGATTCATTATGAAAAGTTCTAATCTGACAAATCTACAGCACCGTGAAGAAGTAGCTGCCGCTTCTTGATTTCTTAGTTTTCTCCATATTTATTATGCAGATGTGTTTCAGGTCAAACACATTTTAAAATTGGACAAAGATACCCCTAGTAAATTCAATATGCAGTTTTTAAATGATTTCATTTATTCAGGCAAAAAACTAGTATTTCTACATGGTCCTGTGCGAAAAGGTAACTGGTCCCTAAATCTAATCAAGAACTGCAATCAAGCAGTAACTGGCGATGAGTGTTTTACATCACTGTAGAGCAGAATTATTTAGATTCAACCACACCGGAGGGTTTTCAAGCATGAACAGCCTGTTTAAGCTTGTGCCAAAGCATCTCAGTTGGATTTAAGTCCAGATAATGTTTGTCTATTGCTAAGATGTTCTTCTTATGAAGTGCTCTTAGTTTTGTGCCGCATGTACTGGGACTCAAACCTTCCAAAAAGTTCAGCTTTTGTCCCGTCAGTCTACCAAATATTTTCCCAAAAGTTTCGGGGATCATCAAGATGTTTTTCTGGCAAATGTGAGGCGAGTCTTTGTGTTCTTTTTGGTCAGCTGTGGTTTTCTCCTTGGAGCTCTCCCATGGATGCCATTTTTGCCCAGACTCTTTTTTTATTGTTGAATCATGAACTCTGACCTTAACTTGAGCCAAGTGAGGCCTGCAGTTCTTTAGAAGTTGTTCTGGGTCTTTTCGTGACCTTCTGGATGAGTCACTGATGTGCTCTTGGAGTAGTTTTGGTAGGTCGGCTGCTCCTGGGAAGGTTCACTGCTGTTCCAAGTTTTTCCTTCTGTGGATAATGGCTCTCATCATGATTCACTGGAGTCCCAAAGCCCTAGAAATGGCTTTGTAACCTTTTCCAGGATGATAGATGTCAGTGATTTTGTTTCTCAGCTGTTCTTGAGTTTCTTGAGATCGGGGCATGTGTGTTTTTTTTTTTTAGATCTTTCAGCCTGCTTCACTTTGTCAGACAGGTTCTGGTTAAGTTATTTCTTGATTCAGCAGGTCTGGCTGTATTCAGGCCTTCGTGTGGTTAGAGAAACTGAACTCAGCTTTCCAAAAAATTTGGTTAATCACAGTTAATTCACGATTTAACAACAGGGGACAAATACCTTTTCACACACGGTTATGTGCTGATAGCTTTTGTCCCTTAATAAATGAAATCCTCATTTAAAAACTGCATTTTATATTTAAACGGGTTATTATAATATTAAAATTTGTTTGATGATCTGAAACATATAAGTGTGATAAATATGGAAAAATAAAAGAAAAAGAAGTCAGCACTGTATTATTTGACTTTAAACACATTTTCTCATGTCACAGCTGATGTATAGGACATGAATCGTAAGGATCTCATGCTGCACGGCCTTTAAACCTGTCAGGCTCACCTGGGGTCACAGAGAAAGTCACTACTTTCTCCATCGGCTCGCCAAACCAGCCACTCTCTGAAGGAGGGGTGACACAGCATCCGTGTGCCATCTCTGCGTCTCACCTACAAACACAAATAATAGTAAAATTTATTAAATGACCCCCCCATCTCACCCCCTCCAGAAATTAACAAAGGAAGCAAAAGTTTGACTCATTATGTCATGCGGTTACATCAAGAATCTTACCATAAATCCAGCCAGACTGTCTAATCTCTGCTGGAAGTCCTTCCACTCCAGCTCCCCCTTGACACTGCCTGCATTCAGGGCCCTGAACATTTGCTCATCAGCCAGCGGGTGCAGAGACGCCAAAGCCACATTTAGCACCGGAAGCACCCGCTCAAAGAGCTCCTTATCCGGAAAGCTCACACGACACATCAGCAGGTACACCTAACAGACAGCACGTGTGGTCAATAATGTAAGTCTGCAATGGATTTTATTTACATTAAAAATAATTAAACAATTGCTTGTGATTGCGTCAGCACTGCTGGCAGGTAGCGCTTTCACATTATCAGGACCAACACAAACATCTTCTGCCAAAGCTAGTCAGCACGATGGCTTCCATATTTTCCCCATGGTTGGATTTGATGTTCAGCACATTTCATCATTTTATTAGTTATTATTTTATTAGTCAATTAATCATTATATAATTGCATTTCCAAGTCGTCAGTTGCCTTGATTAACACTGATGATGGTGAGACAATAAAATGCCATTTACTTCAGTCACTGAGGACTATTTTTGGCACTTTGTATGAAGTTTCAGCTGCTGTCACTTTTGCATTTATTGATCTGAGCAGAGTGAGTGCCGGTGTGAGTGCCGGTTTTCTCTTTGTTCTGAAAAAACATTTTATGAACAGTGATTTCGCTTCAGCTCGAGCAAGATGCCATTTCACGGCAGACAGCTCACCGCGATGACTGATAACTGTTAAGTGCTAGACAGCGATCTTGACCGAATGTGGAGGAGGAGAACATTTCCAACAATGCACTTCAGGTAAAATGTCTTTTCAACTCTAGAGGATTAAAATAGCAAATTACATCTTCATTGAATTGATAACTCAATGATACATTATTCCACAACTGTGGTTCACAACCTTTTCTGTCATACATAATTTAACAAGCTACACTAGCTGGCTTGGCGGATGCTGGTTCATTCTGCAGTCTGCTTCAGGAGATCTCAGACTTTTTAGGCTCAGAGGCCCATTTAAAGAGAGAACATTATCTAAGGACCTCAAATAATCCCCACTAGTTAGTGAAGTCTAGCTGTGATGTACTGAACTGAGCTGAGCTGAGCTGTAAAACCAGACCTGACGAGGGGCGGGCTGATCTGACAGGACACTGCATGCTCATTGGTTAACAAGTTTTCATTTAGAAGTCATTAGGGAAAGTGGTTAATCTTCATTTCTGACCATAATTTCCATAATGAACTTCAATATGACTTGATACTGCTGGTTATGGGTCTTGGCTTGTGCAAATGCTGTTATTATGTCCTCCAGATCCATAGACCTACTCTACTATAAGAGTTAAACAGAATCACACACTTACAGTGAATGGAGTCGGGTTGGGGCCCCTTAAAGGAGATGAGGTCTCTCCAAAGTTTTGTCACTGCAAACTTTGCACATTGCCACTGCTGTAGTTAAGTTTGTCAGCCCTCAGGGCACCTCCGCATTGGCCTGGAGCTCCAAGCAGCTGCCTGCCTTGCCTGGTGGTAAGCAGTGCCTCTGGGAAAGTGTTTGTTATGGTCACAGATAGGAATAATGTACCAAAACCTGGTATTAAACAGGCACTTGGGCTAAATTATCAATAAGCCGTGACATTATCGGTCACCACAATACACTAGCCATCTGCTGAAACATTTAGTGAGTCGATCACAGTCAGACGATAAAACACAGCGTTAGCGACTGCATAGCTCGTACTTCATCTGCTGTTGCTCCAGGTACGCTAGCAGCCTGGTGTGCACAATTATCAGAATTATTGGTTAGCTTATCTAAAATATGAATATGGGTTGCTGATTAAAAATAACTCTCAGAAAGCTGACTGTTATAGGGGCGTACATTCAATCTGAGATGATCAAAACATCATCTGAACTGTCTTTCCCAATCACAAATTCCCAATTTCAGCTTGATCTACAGTATACAGGATGGATGGATGGAGTCATATTTTATTTTTTTGTATTTTGAGCATTCTGAATAGATCACACATGACAACCTTTTAATTTTTAATGTTACAATTTTTTTTCTCAAAAAAGTACCGATATCACCAAAAAAAATGAGTCGCCCCCTCCTGGCCATTAAAAAGAATGCAGGCTAAAGAGACTTTCATATCCAATCTACAGCAATGACTCAAATATTCTCCATGCTCACCATAGAGCAAGTTTCCAGGAACTAGGAAGGTTTTTACACCCTGAGAGAAATCTGTCAGTGGTTTCACGACAGACTGATACGATGTTCCACCATCATATCAGAGTTTCTATTAGTCCCAAGGTAACGTGAGAGGGAGTAATCGCCACAAATCCTTGTCTTGGCATAATTGGTACCCCTGTATATGCAGTGATCAGTTATAAAACTGAATTTAGGAGTTGGAGGGCTATAGTGTATGTCACTTTCAGAACAGCTGATTTATGTTATATTTACATTAGCAATTTATCCATAAGTTTTGGCTAATGTGGACTATGTCAGCATACATACTTTGCTGTTATGCACTTTCACACTAGCATCCAGGTACCTTTAGTGATTGTACAAGTGTCTCTGGGACATAAATACCTCTTGATATTAAAAATCAATGCTCTACATGTCTGACCTCTGACAGGGAGACTGGTACAACCAGGTAGTTTCCTCCTTTCAGTGCCAGATGGCCTTTGTGGAATAGATCCAGGGTCAGCTGAAGATAGAGGATGGAGCCGTGGCTCCGTGTTGACAGATGGCTACTGAATTTGCTCAGGAGCAGAGGATCAGGGGCAGATCCTGTTGGCGTGGTGACATTAGCAGCAATCTGGGTGCTGCTGCTGACCCGGTGATGGATGTAGTCACTCAGGTCAGCTCCCAGATCACTGCTGTCTGGAAGGATGTCCAGAGAAATACCAGAGAACGGAAGAAGGGTGGTGATTTCCTGCAGTAGAAGAAACAGTTAAATTACAAGGCACGCACACCACACAGAGGCACAATTCAACAGTTAAAGAATGGCTGTGTGTCTTAGGTGTATTAGCAAAGGACACATTTAAAGCACCAAAATCAGGACCCATTCCTCAGATGCTCTTGCCTCTGACTCACACAGAGCCATGGGATAAAGTACAGTAAATACTGTGACAATGACTCAAGCTCCAACATTGCTCACAGGCATCTCTCATATTCACATTTCATCTCCTCTCTTGCCATCCTCAGCTGCTCAACACCGGCCAAAACCAGCTATGACTGATCCAAAAAAAAAGAAAAAAGATCCATGTTATTGCAGCTCAGTTCCTCATTAACCACCACTGACATTTTGGTTCAACGACAAGCAGAGGACATGTGATTGCGGGCAGTGCTCCACTTAACCCTTTCACAACACTTCCCTGTGAAATATTCAGGTCGTCATACAAGAGCAAGTGCTTCCTGCGACATGGCTGAAGGAGAATCATGATCCGCGCAGGAAGTGTGGACACTGAATAACAGCGCTACTGCTCATCTCTAACTTTTGAAATTTACTGCTCGCTGACTTTCTGTGAATCATGAAGAAAATGACCCCAAATGTGTTGTGTGTATTCCCAAACACTAATCCAATTATGCAACCGACTGGCTGGCTGTCAAGCTCCAGACTCCCAGCAGACTCCCAGTAGTATTACCATCCATTCACGGCATAATCCTCGCAGCATTTGGAGGCTTGGCTTTGGCATCGGACAGATGCGTCCGCTGTTTGGTGGGATTACCAACCGGATTGAGAAAATACATCAGACGAGAGAGACCGACCGTGCCAAGCGTCACACCGTCTATAATAAGTGCAGTAAAAGCACAATATCAAACTACACAGTGTGTACAGGGAGCAAACAGAAAAGCAGCAAGACCTGGTAATACCGCTCTCATATGTGTAATGTGAGGCAAGGTGAAATCTAAAATGTTAGTTCACCCATAAATCTACTTACAAAGTCAGATATCTAAATAGCTCTATTTGCCTAGGTTTGGAGATTTCCGCCTCCATGTCGTTTATTGGTACAGAGTGTAAACTCTCACCGCTAGATGTCAGTAGATTGCAGTCAACTGAAATCTGTTTTCTTAACACTTACAATTCAAGCGCGTAATCTTTGCTACGGTGGCCGCTGTAGGACAAAACTCTGGCTGTTGTTCATCTGCAGTGAGTGTAGGCTGTCAGTCTGCTGTTTACCTCAGCATGAGAGAAGTGTCCACACCTTCTTTGGAGGAGGCTGATGTTAGTCAGCATTAGTGAACCTTTCCTTCTTTGAAGTCAATCTAACATTGTTGGACTCGGACACTTGGCGAATAAACTCTCATGTGATGTGTGAATGCAATCAAACTTTATCAGAGGAAAAGTGTGATGTTTAGAACATTCAAGCCGAACATTAGCTGGCATAATGTAATAAATAAAGAGTTCTCACCCGGCATCGCTCAGCACGGTGCTGAATGATCCTTAACACGTCACGCAAAACCAAGTAAAATACACAACACATCCTGGTACAAAGGAAAGGGGCGGAGCTGTATTTGTAGCATGTATAACATTCAAAAGTCGCATTTAAAATTATTCAAAAGCAACACCTTTTTTCCTTTTTTCAGAGCAAGACTTAGGAATTATCCTGAGTACCTGAGAAACGTCTGCCAATATACATCCATCCATATTATCAAAAGTCCTTATGTTTTTCGCAGGGTTCAAGGCAGCTGAAGCCTTTTCTAACTACAGTTTAATGAGTGGTGAGGTCACACACTCATATTAATAAAGCTGGCTAGCATAGACTGGATATAAAAAAATGGATGTAGCCTGCTGGTGTGAAGCCAAGGCAATTACTTCAAATGTTCAGGGGGAGATTGCTTCACTCCCCTTAACTTCTACCTTCATCTTATTAAAAACACAATGATTGTTAATTGTTCAAATTATGGTCTCTGTAAATGGCTTTGAGTGCCCGGCACTGTGCCCGGCTGAGGTACAGTATTGCCGCGGCAGCTGAGTTTGCTATTTGAACTGTTCGCTATCACCACAATTAGCAAGCAGGTGCAGCTATTAGCATCAGCAAGTGGTCATCCAACAGCCCCCCCCCCCAATGCAACACAAAATAAACTGTGCTCCAAAAGAATATTACATGACTATTACAAAAAAACAAAAACTATGTGTAAACCTTTTACAGGACATATCAACTCTTAAAAAGCTATTTTTATACACGTGATATCATCTCAGTCACTGAGTGGGGCGGGGCCACGGAGAGAAACAAAGATGTCTGAAAGCTGGGACTGCCAAACTTTCCTGGCTTGTTGTCACCGTACACTTTCCCTGCCAGAGTGCTGTGTTTTAGACAGTACTGGTAAATGGGTGGTTCTTACACAGAGCTTTTCTACTCTACAAACTTCTGATAAGCGAGCTGCTCTGCCTCCTGAGCTACAGCCATCCCATCCTGTAATAGTGTAAGGTAAATATTCTCACTCACCACCAGGCCTGTCCTCACTGTGACCACCAACTTAAGCCAGTGGGGGAATTTGGAGATTATTTTGGTGATAAAGGTAGCGATAGTGTCCCCGTAGTCTGGTTTGTGAAATTCAGCTTCATTTAGACTGTCAACCAAAATGATGTAGTCTTCTTCAGGTAGCCTCCGTTCTGAGTACACACAGCAAAAAAAAAGAGAGAGTGAGCAATAAATCTGTGTATATTTCATTAGTCTCGTAAAGAGCACGAAATATGGAGCCAAAGAAAGCGTTTGCCTTTCATGAATAAGACTGTTGCATCTTTGTTTTGCAGCACAGGATATGTTGAGAAAAGTATCACCTGCTTATATTGATTATATTCTACTGAAAGGGGCCAGAGGCCATTGTTGTTTATTAGCTTGAAACAGGAAATATCCATCATGTTTTACATCATCTAAGCTGCCAAAAAAAAGTCTGCAAGGTTTTTTGGTCTAGTACACTCACACACACACTCACACAAGTGCCCTCATTTTTTTTCCAACCTGCTTAATAGAGATGGAGTAGACAAAACACTTCTCTACTCAGACTGTGGACGGTCTGGCCATAACAACACTAGCTGACTGACTGTATCATGAGAGAATAGCTTGGCTAACACAACCCTAACACTCAAAACATCTCCTAAGTATTTTGTGACCTTGAAATCCCTATGCTGATGATTCACAAGGACAAAATAACACTCACCCTGCCCTATGTAAATGACCAAACATGTTTCACGCTCTACAGCATTTCTAATCATTGACCTTAAATAGGAAAAATCATCTGTGAGCTCATCATGGGGTCATTAATGGGCTTTTTTCACACCGGAGATGGCAGTGGGCTCACTAATTGCAAACCAAGAGAAACACATTGTGTCCCACCCTAAAACGGAAGCTATTTTAATCTTTAAAATGTCTGTAAATGTTTAAATCACATTTATCTTACAGTGTATGTGTGTGTGTAAAATTAATTACCCTTGCGCAGGCTGGCTATAGGCTCTAGGACACCCTTTCGGAAGGCAGCAATGGGGTCTTGAACACAGGAACGCAAACTCAGTGTGTTTTGTAGGTGAGGCTCTTGTATCAGCAGTTCCCTGTATGGGGCGAGTTGTGGCGCTCTGGCCAGCAGGGCGGCGACACTGTGCACAAACTCCGGTACCAGGCAAGTGTAGGTGTTGTCAGCTTGACAGAAATGGTAGGCAACCACCTGGAAGTAGAGAGCAGCAGGTGAAAAATGGCAAACACTGCAATCTTTATCTGTTTATCTCACAAAAATATTTGTATCTGACGCTGCCCAACTCTGGGTTCAGGTGCAAATATTGGAAACAAAATTTACAGTGAAAGAGTTGCAACACCTGGAACAGAGGTGCATAGAGCCAAAATGTGAGCTGGAAGCACAGATGAAAGTAGGTGTCTAGTTTTAATGAAAATAGAAATAAGCTACAGCATTGTGTAAAAGTCTTGAGCCATTCCTTTGCTAAGAAAATGGAAAATAGGTGCAGTGATTTATTGAATTGTGCATGTGAAATGTGCATGGAAAAAAACAGTGTTTGTTCAATGCTAATGAGATTGAAAGTGAGTATTTGGTATGACCACATTTATTTGTCAGTACGGTCTGAACTCTCTTCAGGAACAGTTCTCCAGGCTTCATGAGAACATTCAAAGCTCTGATGTTGGCTGCCTGTTCTGTTCTCTGTCAAGATGATCCCACACTGCTTCAGTAATGTTGAGGTTCAGGCTCTGGGGAGGCCAGTCCATGACTGATAATGTTCCATTGTGTGTTTTTCTATCCAGGTATGCAGATATTGCATTGGCAGTGTGTTTGGGATCATTGACAAATTAAGCTGTTGAGAAGTTTCATAATCTTACAGAAATCTTTGATCCCCAACACAACTGGCTGCAGTTTCCAGTGACAACAGAGGCACCAGCATGTTTTACAGATGGCTGTACACTCACTCCACTGACCTCCTCCATACATGCTGACAATGATATGAACCAACCAACCTTTCAGATAATGTTCATCTGAAGCAGAACTTTTTAGGCCTGCCACTTCTTCTGTCCTCAACATATCCAGTTTCTTCTAAGGACACACTGGATCCCATGCCGTGATATGGCGAGTTTCAGCTAGTCATCTTTCTGAATCATCTTGTTGGTGCAAAAATGCTATTTTATGCCTGTCAAACTCTGCCTTTGGTATTTTTCAGAGATTCAACTAAAGAAATGGGAGAAAAAAAAATCACATGCTTTTTCAGCAGGCTGCTAGTAACGAAGTGCCTAAAGATATAATTTAAAGCTGCTTCTTTGCTGAGTGTATAAACAGAACACTGAGTTTTTTATCCTTAAATGATTCATAGGTCAGTGTTAAGTGACTTAAATAAAAACATTATTCAAAAAAGAAAAAAAACTTTGAAAGACCTTCAGAAAGCCTAAGGACCACTTAAAAAATTACAGGAAAGTCTGGCACCATGCAGGCAAAATACATCACTCAAAAAGATGTGAAAGAATAAATTGAAAACACATCAGATTATTATGGGGGAAAAAACCAAACTGTTTTTTTTCTATCTATACTGATATGAACTAGGTAATGTGTTAGAAACGCAAGGGCGACACATCGCTTGATGGATAGAAAAGTATCAACTTACAGGGGGCTAAATTCAAAGACACCCCGCGAATCAAAGTGATAAAATGATGCAGCAGGCAACTTAGAATGGGACTCAGTATTGTTTGTATGGCCCCCATATACTTGTATGCTCCTGATGAGAAAAAGGATGGTGTCCTGGGAGATCTCCTCTCAGGTTTGGACGAGGACATCACTGAATTCCTCGACACTCTGAGGTACAACCTGGCAGGGTGGTAAGGACATAAACATAATGTCCCAAAGGTGTTCTATTGATTTAGGTCAGGCGAGCATGGGGGCCAGTCAGTGGTATCAATTACTCCATCCTCCAGCAGCTGCCTGCACACTTTCACCACATGAGGCCAGACGTTGTCATTCACCAGGAGGAACCCAGGACCCACTGCACCAGCATACTGTTTGACAGGTCTGTGTGTCCCCCCTTGCATATGCCCTCCCACCACCAAACCAGTCATGCTAAATGTTGTTACAGTTCAATTCAATTCAATTCAATTTTATTTATACAGCGCCAAATCACAACAAGTAGTCGCCTCAAGGCGCTTTTTATTGTAAGGTAAAGACCTTACAATAA
>VOQJ01021433.1:28429-42437 GCA_015052665.1 Apistogramma diplotaenia | reverse complement strand
GTGACATTTATGGTGTTGGGGTCATTTGTGACCCGTTTATATTTACGTCAAAAAAAGGGAAGAAACATTTATTTTCAAATATAGAAGGCCCTAACATGTTTATGACAAAGTAAGTGAGGTCACAGTATGTTTATGATTTCAGTTTTGACACTGATTATTGGTTTATAGTCATATACATAACTGGGTCACAAATAACCCCAACACCATAAATGCTAGTTGTTTAATAAAAATAAACACATTAGAATTTAGTGAAAAAAAATTTTTTTTGTTTAAATAAAGGTTCCTGACAAAGTCAAAAAGCCTTGATGCAAAAGAACATATTTAAAAGGCAGGTTCATGATTTAAAACCTAAAACGGGTCTCCACAGACCCTAACACACTAGGAAGGTTAAACATCTGATACGTTTCTGTGTTCTATTGAGAATCAAATATGGGTTTATGAGATCTGCAAATCACTGCATTGTTTTTATTTACATTTTACACAGTGTCACAACTTTTTTCAAAGTGGGGTTGTAAAAGTTTTCAGTAAATGTGCTGAAGCTGCAGTACGTGTGATTACTGCAGAGTTTGTACTCAGTGATCTTCCCCACAGTAAGTTTTAAAACTGCCAATTTAAAGTTTTACGACTCTATCTGCCACCTTCTCTGCGTCAGCCTAAAAACTGACAAATGTTCTGTTTTTTTTGTGAATTTAAGATAAGAATCAGGTCACAGCAGCAGCACGCTGAATTAAATTCAGTACTCTGCAAACTGGATATGGCATGTGCAATAAAACAAAGATGACAAGTAAAGGCAGTGATACAAAGAGGTAGGTAGTTAAATGTTGCTGGCAGCATTTTGCTGTCATGGAAAATGAACAAGCATGACTCAACACTGCTAGTTATATATTTAAATTTCCCCATATGACCTCAACTGGCTTCTTGACATAAATCTTACCTGCCAGTATCAGATTGAATTGGTTTGCAAAAGCACTGTATTGTTTACTCCTCACAGTTACTTTTGTGAAGTAGTTATAAATTCTTGAAGTAAAAAAGCCTCTTCATGACTTTCAGTAAAGAGTTGGCTTTTTTTGGTTTGGTATGTTTGAGATTACATGGAAACCCACAAAGCCTGAAAATACTTGGCAAATGTCACTGCTTCATTAATCAGAAAAATATTCAAACTGTGCCAACACTGGCAATTAAATCAGTTTATTTACGCTCGGGCATTTTTAACATGGCAGTGTATGTGGACTGACTTCCTTTTGTGATCAGCGCCACCCTAAAGAAAGTGCATCTCTCGGCTGTGTTGGTTTCCCTTTTTAGAACTTGAGCTCGGCGCATGTTTATTAATGCCTCGTTTAATAGAAATCACAGCTTACAAACTTTTCTGTAGCCTCTGTCTGGCATTTAGCACAATTTGATGCTCAAGTTCAGGTTTTTTTCCCCATTTGTTTTGCATCTTGGCCCGGGCCTCCCTCTGTGTGCATGTCCTCCGGGTACTCCAGTTTTCCTCCCATAGTCCAAAGATATGCACTTACTGGGGTTAGGTTAAATGGCCACTCTAAATTTCCCATAGGTGAGAATGTGAGCGTGAATGGTTGTCTGCCTCTCTGTGTTAACCCTGTGACAGGCTGGTGACCTGATAAGCAGAAGAGGATGGATGCTTTGCTAGTTCATGTTGGATTTTGATTTTGCTTTGGATCACAGCTCCGTTGTGCTCCTTCAGTGTCCCTCTTTTGACTGACAGTGTGTTGTAGTAGCCAGAATTTGCTGTTTTTTGTGTGTTTTCAGTGTCACTGGCTGCCACCGAAGCCCAAATCTGAATACTCCCATGTGTAAACATACTTTGGGCAACTGTGACCAAAGTTTTAGTGTAATCTCTTTCCAAAACATATTTAGCTTTAAGTTTTGCTTCATGACAACATTGCACTAAGCTTTCCTTCTGAAGTTTCTTGTAGACATTGTTTGTTCACAAACTATACTGGACACACCCACATATCAGCTAAGCCTTCCTGCATGTCATAAAAAGGTGTTTGCTTTGCTTTTCTGCTGTTGATTTTGTAGGTTTATTGCCGCGTGGGACACATGTTGCACACTTCAGTTCTGCCACACCTCATTCACTGAAGCAGTGAAGCACATTGAAGCAGCGTGTCTGGCTTTGTTTTCCAACACATGTAGTGTATCAGATCATACCTGTGCCCTGTTCACATGTTCACCCTCAGTGTGGGTGTGAGTAATGAAAGATACACTATATTGCAGTTTACTCAGCCATCCAAATTGAATTCTGGTATTCTAATCACTATCATGGCCACAGGTGCACAAACCAAGCACCTAGGCATGCAGACTGCTGCTACCAGCATTAGCTCTCAGGAGCTCAGTGAATTCCACCGTGGTACCATGAAAGGATGCCACCTGTGTAACAGTGTTAATTTCGTTGACGAAATATTTTCGTCATAGTCTTCGTCAACGAACCTTTTTTTCTTGACGAAAACGAGACGATAACAATCGGGAAACTACAGGAAATGACGAGAACTAGACGAAAAGTAATCACATTTTTCGTTGACGAACAAAAACTAGACTACAATGCTTGGCGAGGACGACATCCAACCAGAACTAAGTTAATTTTGTGAAAGTGCGGGACAAGTTGGGAAAACATCCAATCAACGCACACTTGCACGCGGCATCCGCACGCGGCAAACGCGGAAGTCAGGGCGGATCCACGCTCACTCAAGCGGAGGAGCCGTTTGAGACGCACATACGCAGACGCCGCGCTGGGAAGCACGCCGCCACTGGATTCTAGAGCAATGCAGATGTGTTCTCTGGAGTGACAAATCACACTTCTCCATCTGGCAATTTAATGGAAGAGTCTGTTTCCTGGTTGCCAGGAGAACGGTATTTATCTAACTGCATTGTGCCAAGTGTAATGTTTGGTGGAGGGGGGATTATGGTTTGGGGCTGTCTTTCAGGAGTTGGGCTCGGCCTCTTAGTTCCAGTGAAAGGAACTCTTAATGCTTCAGCATACCAAAATATTTTGGACCATTTCATGATCCCAACTTTGTGGGAACAGCTTGAGGATGGCACCTTCCTGTTCCAACATGGCTGCATACTTTTGGCAGTAGAATGTATGATCAGTGGAGTTCTGCCACCAAGAGTAACCACGAGAATCGATACAGAGCAGATTAGCTATTTTAATCCGCGTATGAATGAAGATTAAAATTAGAGGAATGTGGACAATGATCTTAAAAAAAGAGAGAAAAGAAACCGAAGAGTATCAGCTGCAGGAACAGGGAGGCAAATAGAAACTTAATTGGTAGAAGAAAATGTGTGACTTAGCTCGTTAGGTTCACAGATTGATTCAGAGTTAAATTACATCTCTTCCTGGAGAGTGTATAAATTACAAAGGTTGTTATAATGAGCATCTTTCACAAATCAGACATAAGCAATGCATCAGGTCTCATTCTAAGATGAAGTTCAGGTACGAATCAAAGAACACATTAGCTCCATGAGACCTATAGGATCGCCGGCGATCCAGCTGGTAGCTAATTTTAAATGCCCATAGAATTGCAACCATATATGATAGAGCAATAATTCTTTTTGCACATGAAACCAGAGGATTTATACTTACATATGATACATTACATTGTGTTCCACAGTGCTGTAATGGGTTTGCAAAAATCATGTAGCAAGCTCTAACAACAAAACGTACTCCATGCGCTTTATCATGTGCATTACCGTGTACAGCTATGGCATTCCTTTAGCTAGCGTAATATGTAGACACAGAAAACGGTTTTCACTTTCTTTGTGGGTTAGTGCACTTGTTAGCTACCATGTAGTTACTATGGATTACCTTCATACATATGCTTACAGTCAGGGTTCCGAAGGTTCTGCTGATGTAAAGTGAGTTGAAATCTTCCACATGATGATACTACAGCATGTTTGAATGTAAAGATAGGGTCTAGAGGACTTTTTGTGTTGCATGTCTTAAAGGGTTAATAGATACTGATGTGTAGCATGATTGTTGGTCCCAGACAGGCTCGTCTGAGTATTTCAGAAACTGCTGATCGGCTGTTTTCAGATAAAACTGTGATGATAACAGTAATGCAAAGTGTTTCACTACTTATTTAACTCATATAGTATGTTAAGGACTGTGCTGTGCCATGCATATTCTGTACACTAGTATTCAAACCACGGAAAGCATTATGACAGAATTGACTAGAAGAACTCAACAGAAATATCACCTTTAACTAAAATCTGTCAACCTTAAATAATCAAATAATAATTAGTAATTTAGTGGATGTAAGAAAAGCCTTTTCAGGGATACTACTTGATGCTTGTTTCCATGACTTACATGCTCAGGCATGGCCATGAGATGTTTTAACTTTTAGTTATATTCTGCTTTGGCAACACGCCATAAACTGTAGTTTTTCTAACATCCACAGCACAGCAAGTAAGGGAGCAGCTTAGTTAGCTCCCATCATCCCTTCCTGCCTCTTGGAAATTTTTTATCTTTAACTTGAACACTTGGAAGTAGTGGACGTTCAGCTCACTTTTACAGAAAGCTTCACCATAATGATATTTTTATTTCCAGAGACATGGCCTAAATGATTTCCTGTGCTAATGCAATGGGCTTGGCCATCCCTAAGGCAACAGTGCTGGTCTCATTAGCGTCTCTTGTCATGAAAGTCGTGAAAAAGGAAAAGCACTGAATAGGGTCGTTAAATACATCATCAAAGAGGTGTGTCTCTGCTCTCGTTATAAGTTAAGTTAATGCAAAAAAAAAAAAAAATCCTCGCTTGTGGTGGAAGGGAGGGGATTACATGCAGAGAAAACTCTGCTAGTGTTTTTGTGTATTTCTGTTTTTGTATCTAATTACCGAGTCGTAATGACTTTTCCATTTCTAAGAAGGGAATTTAATTTTTCTGCAACTAATAACACCAGTTGCATTGTTTCTGGTGAGTGTACAAAACAGTCATTAATCTCGGAGTTTAAATCTTTTTTGGTCATCTTTGCACGTTATTTACATTTTATTTTATTAATGTAATGAGATAAATCCAAAAGAGATAATGGTATTTACCTGAAGTCACTTCATGACTGTAATTATTGAATACTTTTTTTTTTGCCACTGTTAGTCACAGCCACATGGGACTAATGATTAGGCCCATGTTCCTTTTTTTTTTTTTTACTATAAATGTATTTCTTTCTCTTTTTTTCTTTTAATAAATGCTACAACAATTCTTTCTAATTAAAGGCAAACCATAAATACATAATCTATCTTATTCCAGTACCCATGAAGGATAATCGCAGGAATAAATTGTAATACTGCATCACTTTTATGACTGAAATATACCGAGCTTTACATACATACATTAAATATCCACTAGAGGGCAATGTGTCCAATGCATTCAAGCTGATGTCACAGGTTTCATAAGGGCGACAAACCACACAAAGAGAAATGACAGTCAGTTATTACACCTTCTGCTGATTGGAAGAGTGAAGCACCACAAAATCTGATCATTACCTTGATGTAAATCCAGCTTCCCCTCCACCCCTCACCGCTATACTTTTACAAGATTTTTACGATTGCTCTTTGCGTCACATTTCTGTGCATTTTGTGTGTTTTTATTCTGACTGTTTAACCCCTACAATGTATTTTTTTATTGAATTCATTAGTGATGTAGTTTGCTGTGGAAGAATGATAATAAATAACCAAAATATAAGAGAAGAGAAAAACCCGGGGGACAAATTAAACCTCATTCTTGTTATATTCCACTTAATTATTGGCAATTACCACAGAGGTGACTGAAAAAAAGGAGTTCTAATAAACAGAAGCTACAAAAAATAGCAATGTTTAAAAAATATTTTGAGTAACAATTAATATAGTAATGTATAATAACATTATTCACAGCATTTGTTTGTTTCCAGTAAAAAGGAAGCTGCCTGCTTCCTCTTTATATTTTCTATCCCCCCCTCCCCTCCCCCCTGTCCCCTTCATTCCCCCTCCTGCTATTTGTTCCCCCTCCTGTGGGATCATGGGAATTGTGCAAGTAGCGTGGCGTTCCACGCTCTGCCCGCGGCGCTCCAGGAGGAGGCGTGCAGTAATGACCTGCTCCTCAGCTCGCTCGCCATCATCGCCCTCACAATTAATTCCCGCCTCGCGTTCCTCTGTGACGGTGGGGGGTGAGAGTGTGGGCTCCCTCATTAGAGCTCCTTGTAATGTGTCTGGCAGCAGTTCCCATCCTGCCACTTCTGCCCTTCTACTGCTGCTACCATGTTTGTTTTATGGATGCCTGCCTCTGTGCTTTCCTGCCTCACGGAATGACTGACACCGAGTGCAAAAGTGTGCCTGCTCTGTGTTTTTATCCATCAGCGCTGCAGGAACGTGCAAAGGTATATTTTCAGCAGGTTATTCCAGGTCCTTCTCAACAGAGCCTCTTTACATCATAATCATGGGGATCTCTAATGCACTGCCACACTCTAATGCCCACAGAAACAAATGACGACATTTTCAATGAGTGGGAGACCACGACGGTCTGCAAAGTGAACTTTTAAACCAAGTGGAACAGAGTCTGACCTGAATTTCAACTTTGACTATGACCAAGGATGTTTTACAGTTTCATCATACTATAGTCTGCTTCACATGGTTAGCCAGCTGGGATATTTTCCAGGCTGTAAATGTGAGAGTGTAGCAACCACATGAGGCATAATAGCATGCAGTATTTTCACATCATGCCGCGTACAGAGCCATCCTTCCATTTTCTTAACCACTCATCCAATTCAGGGTCACGGGGTGGTTAGAGCCTTTCTCAGCTGTCACAGGGCAAAAAGCGGGGTACACCCTGGACAGTCATCAGTCTGTCACATGGCTAACACAGGGAGACGGACAGCCATTCGCACCCATGCAAGCAAACTGCACAAAAAGTCGGCCGATAGATTCAAACCCAAGACCTTCTTGCCGTGAGGCAAAAGTGCCAACCATTTCACTGTTGTGCTGCATCTGTAAGCTAGTATATTGTAAAATGTACTTTTTTTAACACACAAGCCACCTTTTGTTATCCTCATGGCACTAATCTCACCAAAGGTAAAACACAAAAGGGGTTTCTTTTAACTTTTGAGCCAAAGCTTTAGTTGGATGAATGGCTCTGCTGCATGTTCAACGCAGTATGTTTCAGTAGGCGACTGCCTGGTAATAAGTTGCCTCTGTCAGTTAAAGAAATGACAATATGATATCTCAAACTCCTTATAGTTCATGGGCCACATACAGTCCAGTTTGATTACAAGTGGGTAGGAGCCCTGCATTCCCTTTCTTTTGATATAGAGAGGTAGGAGCACATTGAGCAACTCTTCACAATTACTGAACGATCCATTTCCAAAACAGACGAGGAACAGTCTGAAATATGCTGGATTTGTTTTATGTCTTAGCTTTTCCACATTCAGTCATTTTACCCTCATTGCAAAGAAAATACTGTCATAAATCACAGCGACGTGCTGGCACACCACTTGGCTTAGCCATCTTAAGAGGTGTGGTATGGCAGGCCATGGGTAATGTCTTCGTGAGTAAGGGGTCCATAAAACTCACAATGATTTAGACCTCCGGCTCGGGTGACATTAACTATCTGGAAAACTTCTCTCATAATGTGATCCATCCTTCTCAACTTGTCTCGGTGAAAAAAAAAACATTATCGTATGTTTAAAAAAGCGTGGAAAATAGTTTTGAGATAATGTCATCGATGACGAGCGGCTCGCGGAGAAGATCTGAGCCAAACCCATCTCCCGAAAGCGATCTCTTTTGGTATAAGTTTTATGCTTTTCTTTGGAGATCGCATATTTGGAGTAATAAAATACAAGCCAGTGATGTCCAGGCTAGGCTATATGTGCTTTTTACTGCAGTTTGCTTTAATTGGAGAAGCAAACTCAGGGAAACAGTACAGTGTAGAGTCTATAGTCTGTGTCCTGATAAAGTTATTTACCTCATTGCTCTGTATAACATCAAGGTCAGATTTTAATTTTAAGACACTATTTATCAGAATTTCAACCATTTATGTGCCAAAACCTTCCCAAATTTGATGAGTTTATAGGATAGAAAGTTCATGGAGCTCCTTCTTGAGCTGCTCTGCATGTGCATTATTTCTAAAATAAATACCTCCACTGCCATTGTAGCTGGTAGCATTTAAAAAGAGCTCTTACTGCTGTTACAGTAAAGTTTCTATTAAGAATGAATGGGAAGCTGTTTGTACGCACGCCCTTCTAAAGTAGCACAATCAAAGATGACTTCTCTACACTGTGTCGGGGATACTTTGGTGAGTTGTGCTCCATGTTCCTGCAACACAGAGCCGATTCACTGTCACGGTTGTTCAAGACTGTTTTGCTCTATTACATTGATTTTTTTTCACTGCTATTGTGCGGGAGACAGATTCAGCATCTGCCATTGTGGACTTTGTCAAAGCCAAGGCTGTGGCTCAGAGGTTGAGTCAACACGCAGATAAATAGTGGCCAGTTCTGGTTGACAGTACTATGAAGGAAGTACAAAAAGTTGTATCCATTCCACCTTGTATAGATGAAATAATCACTGTAATACTGTAAGTGTGTGTGTGTGTGTGTGTGTGTGTGTGTGTGCTGAGCTGCCTCCCTGTGTGCTTTTTCTATTTAAAACAAAAATAGTAACAGCTGCATTTGCTGAGCCTCAAACCTCTGTCCACTGTAAGAACATGTGCATGAAAATCATTCAGACAGTTAATGCATGTTGGAGAACATTTAAATACCTACATCTACCTCCATATTCTCATGATACTTAAGTTCAAAATGTTGGAGTGGCATTTCGGCCGGCTCGGTGTCGTGTTTCTCTCTGCATTGTTATTCTGTCTGCTTGAGGCACCACTGAGGTCATATCGAAGTCCAGGGTGCTTCGATAGAAACCTTCAGCTCATCTGTATTTTAGCGTCAGACGTTTCTCATCTTCCTACCTCCTAGATTCTCTGTGGGGTTCAGGTTTAATGAGTTGTCCGGCCAACCAACGACATGGTCACTGAGCCATTTGGTAGCAGCTTTGGCTCTGTGGGCAGGTGCTCTGTTGGAAAAGGAAATATGCATCTCCACAAAGCCGTGCTCTAAAATCTCCCGGGAGTTTGCTGTGTGGACGTTGAACTTAATAAAATACAGTGGACCGACTGACACCAGCAGATGACACAGCACCCCAAATCATCACAGAGTACGGAAACTTCAAACATGTTGGAGTCTGTGCCTCTTCACTCCTCCTCCAGACTCTAAAGCCCTGATTTCTAAATGAAAATCTAAATGATTTCCATCTAAAAAGAGGACTTTGGACCACTGAGCAACAGTGCAGTTCTTGTTCTCCTTAGCCCATATAAGATATCTAACATGAGCTTCTGGCATTGTCTCTTAAAATCAACTCCTTGATATGAGGGAATGTCACAGTTGTAGCTCCTCTCCTGAAGTCTGTGCTCGGTGGCTCTCGATGCACAGACTCCAGCCTCGGTCCTCTCCTCGTGAAACTCTCTCGAGTTTCTGAATTGACTTTTCTTGACAATCTTCTCAAGGCTGCAGTCGTCCCTGTTGCTTCTGCACTTTTTCCAACACCTCCCCCTCCTTTCTTTTTTTCATTCCAGCCAACTTTTCATGATTTGCCTCAATACAGCACTCTGTGAACAGCCAGCCTTTTCAGCAATGACCTTCTGTAGCTCAGCCTCCTCGTGGAGGATGTTGATCATCATCATCTGGGCACCTGTCAAGTCAGAAGTCTTCCCCGTGATTGTGGTTACGTGTACTGAACTAGACCAAGAGATGCACGGTACTGTTTGAGTCATAATTTTCTCAAACTCAAAATGAAATACAATAATAACTTGAGATCATTTGTTTCTGATTTTCAGGAGCTGTGAGTTGTAATCATCAAAATTGAAACTAAGACAGGCTTAAAATATTTCACTTTACATGTGATGAATACATGCTCAGTTGTTCCCATTTCATTACAGCTAAAAAGAAGCAATAAATCATGAAAGAAAGTCCATCCTACAACTACATCTATGTATTAAAAATTATAATGACAAACTCAGTTAAACTGGGTATTTACATATGATCTGTACTGGGATATCATATCTTGATAATAAGGAATCGTAATCTTCCAAATTGTGGACATAATTTAAGAAATGCAGAAAATACATTTCAGGGAACCAAAAACAAGCTCAGCAGGGACAAAGTTGGACACACAAAGCAACATCACTCCTCTTGACCAGCAACAGATCAGGTTTTGGAATTGGTCAGGCCGGCTATGTGGAGATCATTAAACAGACAGCATGTGCAGATAGAGACTTTATTTTAAATAGATGATGTAAATGTGTTTTTTAGATCTATTAATGTGTATTTAGTGACAAAGACGATGGCAACAAAAAATGGGCAAGAATATAAAAAAACACTGTCATCTAACAGTAGAATCACTGGAGCCGCAGCAGCGTCTGTGATGTGTCGGCGTCGTATCCAGATGTAAACACTATTCGAAAAAAATAATCTGTCAAGAGCGAATGCACGCAAACTGAGTCACATCCTGAATGTGACCTATGGATTTAACTATGTGCTTCTGAAAGATATTTGTCTGCTAATGTTGTTTGTTCACCCACACTGACAGATGCAAGGCGACTATGTTTGTACATATTAGCTCAACAGTAAAGGCATCCAGACGATCCCTGTTCGTGAAGGAGGGAACTTGAGTGTCAGCGAGTGGACCGTAGGTATTTGTTTAGTGAGTGTTTAACTGGGTTAGGAAAATCAAAACGTTCCGACTGATAGCTAAAAGATCAATTTAATCCATGTTCAGGGTCTGAACCTTATTAGAGATGACGCAGTGAGTCTACAATACTGTGCAAAAGTCTTGACCCACCTCATTTATTTATATATATTTCTGGGAAAATGGGAAATAGATGCAGCAATTTATTAAACATGTGCAAACATGCATGGAAATACAATTCTGACCAGTCAAAATTTGATGTGACCACCTCTATAGTCATCTTTTGACTGTGGCTCAGGAGGTAGAGCAGGTCACCTACTAATCGGAAGGTTGGTGGTTCGATTACTGGCTGCCAACAGAAATAGAAAGATACTGACGCAACTGTCGGTGTGTGAATGTAGAGAGTAAGCACTTAGCTACAGATGGAAGTGCTTGTATGAATGGATGTGAATGGGTAAAGGCAATCATGTTGTATAAGCGTTTTGAGTGAGTTAGAGTAGAAAAGCACTGTATATGAAATAGTCCGTTTACCTTTTGTTCCTCAGCACAGCCTGAGCTCTCTCGCGCAGCTTTCTTGTAATTTCTTTAAGGAATCTTCACGAACAGTTCTCCAGGCTTCTTGAAGGACATTCAAAGCTCTTCTTCGGAAGTTCGCTGCCTTTTGTTCTGTTCTCTGTCAAGATGATCCCACACTGCTTCAGTAATGTTGAGGTTCGGGGTTCTGTGGGTCCATGACTGATAGTGTTCCTTTTGTGTGTGTTTATATCCAGGTTTGCTTCCACTGCATTGGCATCATGCTGAAAAATGAATCTGTTGCCAATCAGATGCTTTCCAGATGGATCAAACTTTGATGGTACTTTTCTGTGTTCATGATTCCGTCAATTTTGATAAGATCCCAAACACCACTGGCTGAAATGCAGCTCCAAACTGTGAAAGAGCCTGGTTTGGAGCATGTAGATTCAGTTAATAAAGCTGCCAGTAACAAAGTGCCTAAAGATACAATTTAAAACAGATTCTTTACTTGATTTTGTCTGTTATCTGTTACGTGTAGCCACAGCACTGGTTCATCTGTGCCTTTTTAGGCGCCTGTGCTTCAGTTCAAGTCAGTGTTACTGTAAGTTGCTTAAGAAAACAAAAAAGATTTCTCATTGTAAATGATCAGGTACAACTTAAAATGAATAAAAGCAGCCAAACTTGGAGAACTATTGCTCAAGATCACTTCGAAGGTACAAGAAGAAGCTTGGAAGCAAAATATAAAGAAACAGGTTGGTGACTCAAGACTTTTGCACGGTATTGCATGTTATAGTGAGGAAACTTAAAAAAGGGAAAAAAATATCACTTCTCCAAATCATGTTGCTGTTTCCTCAAAGCAACACCAAAGAGCTAAAGCGTTGAATTAAACTGCCTAAAAAGCAATTCCTCTCCTATCTCCGCCTCTGAAAGGGTCCTGTGGTATCTGGCCCGGCGGGACACTACTTGCTGCAGACCCTTTAAGTCCTGCATGTTGTGAGGCGGTGCTGTCACTGATAGGAAATTGTCATAGATGTTTGTGAGCCAGGCGACGGCGGTTCACACCCTGTTTGGAGCTTTGTGTTTTGAACTTAGGTTTCACTAGTTTATTTGTTCTGTTTTTTCACCCTTTTTAACTTTTTATTCTGTTGGCTGGGTTTAGGCACTAAAAGCTACTTGGTTAGTTTTAGGAAAATATGTTTTGGGTAAAAAAAAAAAAATGCTCGTTCACAGCATTAGGCCTGCACTTTGAAAAATGGCACTTACCCATGGGTATAAATGTGGCACTAAGGGGTCCTTTATAAGCTTCCATATTTGACAAGTTGGGAATGAGAGACCCATCTTACTGTTGCCAAAACCTCGTGCATCATGGCACAGATGCCAAAGGACAGCTTGCGTTTAAATTGCAGGTGCCAGCAGCTTTGACAAAGCTGGAGTAATTGACACCCTGGGAATGAGGACGGGCTGGTTGGAGAGGGTTAACACTGGCACTGGTCTGCAGCTATGCAGTCTCACATGCAGCTGCATGTGATGCGCTGTCGGTTGTAGCACATTAGACTCATTACTATACTCATTTCTGCATGTTGTCCTTCTTTAGCCCTTAACTGCATTTTTCTAAGAAAGTTCTAAGAGCTCTAGATACATCTGCAGTCTTGACCCCCAATTTTAATTCATGTAGGCTACATGGAAATTTTTCTATCCACAGGTTTACATGAAATTTTCCACGGGAGCGACTGTGTGCAGATGCTGTCACCTGTAGTAAACTGTGTGCTGGGAGTTTCTTTTTAGCATAATTAAGGGTGCTCTTTACACTCCAATTAGTAGGTAATTGCAATGGGAGGTGGAATCGCTCAAATGCAACCAAAGGAAGCAGCGTAAAACAGAGTAATACACATTAAATCACAGCAAAAGGCTAATGTGCAAAAGGTGAGGGCATCATATATTATGCACTGCAGGAGGAAGTGAGGCTGCTTTCTGAATAAATGCTGCCAAGGTTGCTGCTACACTCTGGCGCATCACTGCCAAGCCCATAATCTCATACTGTTTATTTTCCCAAGTTGCTCTATCCCTCTTTTTTCCTCTTAGTCTCTCTTCACTCTCTTTCCATCTGTGTCTGCATCTTCATGCTTTGAAGGCCTCAAAGGAATGCTGTTTACCATAACAGTCTGTGGGAGCCCATCAGAAACACCTCCAGAAGTTACAGTCAAGCTCCTCCCTCTTTCTGGTCAGATATTTTATTTACTGAGAAACAGTTCTGCTGTGGTTTTCCTCACTTGCACACAAACATCATTGCATCCTGAAAGTGTTCTGGGCTGCGTATCAAGACAGAAGCTTCGAATGTGTCTGAATTAACAAGCTCAGATATGATGCAGTTTCTGCCTTCCTATCATTATTTAGATCATTCCATGTCCACTAAATCTTTTCTTTTCTTGTGAAATATCTTGTTTGTTTGTTTTTCCTAATCTCACGGCAAGAAAAGGATGCTAAATATGAGCAGGATTCCTGCATCATCGCTGCCTCTTTCCCTCATAGATGTGAGCGCAGAGCTCAGATCAAATTGAGACGGATGAATCAACGGATGCACACCATCAATCCTCAAACACCCATGTCTTATGACTTCACTCCTCCGTGATTCTGTTCCCATTGACAAAATGCAGGCTACATTTAAATCAGGGGTCATGGTTATTAATTACTCCTCCGAGTTCAGTGGAAAGCTCAAGGAAACGGGGGGGGGGGGGGGCGGACTACGTACGGGAAGAAATAGCGGCGAGAAAAGAGCGGAAA